>JABJVO010000015.1:2843413-2855006 GCA_026770805.1 Boulengeromyrus knoepffleri | reverse complement strand
ATTTTTCCCATTGAAATGAATGAGCGGTCCCCATAAGGATATGTATACCCTACATGTGTGTGTGTGTGTGTGTATGTCTCCGTCCTTTTTGTTCCAGCAGAGCAGGACAGCTGACAGTGATTTCCCGAGGCCTTGCAGCACGCTGCATGTGTCGTATGCGTGCAGGTCTGTGGCAGACCCTCCTGTCCATGCTGACCGCAATCACATGCAGAAACAAATAAGCTGTAATAAATATATTTTTGACAAGCTGAAGTACATGCACACCTGCAGCCAGGAACCCTTTTCTCTGCTGGTAGTAATGAGCTCTGTGCAGACAGAACTAAATGCAGGGACTGAAATTGAGACTCAGGACTAAAACATATATCCCTCTTACACATTAATAGGCCTTTGAGTGTGACTGTCTGATTATGTGCATTATTATGTAACTGCACTAATTATTATTTTGCATCCATCCATTTTCTATACCCGCTTCTCCTGGGCAGGGTCATGGGCGTCTAGAGTCTATCCCAGAAGCTACGGGCGCAAGACAGGGAATAACCCAGGATGGGGCGCCAACCCATCGAAGGGCACACCCACCGTTCACACTCACCATTCACACCCACCGTTCACACACATTCAATTTGGCAACTCCAATTCACTAGAGACTAGAGAAGGAAAGACATTATTCAGAAGTGAATTGCTGATTATTCATCACGTACCTTCTGCACCGAAATGATTGTTTCTCAGCTCATATACAGACTGTTTTTTTTTTCTTTTCTTTTTTTCAGCGACTGCTGTAAATGCCTGCAGGAGAAAAACACAACCCCTTGGAATGCAGATCGTGCTGCGATTCTCCAGTATCTACCCACTTCTAATTTCTCTCAATTATAAATCCATTTGAAGCCTTTCATATTTTAATTCCAAGTACAGAGAGTATAAACACCTGCGGCCTGCTTCTTAAGGAAGGAGAGTATTTACTGGAAGCAAAGTTAAAACCAGAGGAGTCTGGTCCATAGAGGTAGACGAGGAATTCTTAAGATTAAATTATAAAGTAAGTAAATTTGAAATAACAAACCTAAAATTTTATTTTCTCTCTTCTTTGGAAAAATTTGCGGTGGTAATATTGTCAAATATTTTATCTTCTTACCACCAATGTAGCAGCTTCATAAGTCTGGTTATATATCTAAGCCCGGCTTAACTAAGCCCTCAGGAGAAGTGCAGTTGTGATATATTTGTGATATTCTTGAAAGGCCAGTGAGCCAGGTCAATAGTACACCATATTCACTGCAACTCCTTGTGAAGATCTTTAAAAAACTGTTATACAAAAAAAAGAAAAACAAAATAGGACGTTATGAAAGTGAGTTTAATGGGACACAGATCTGTACAGAAATTAAGATTTGAATGAAATATTTTCAGAATATACTGTATGTAGTATGTCTATGTAGTATTGTATTTAATATATTGTGATACTTTATAGTTTTGTTACTTGCTGTTGTATCCAAAGCATTGTGAGTCTTTAATGGGTTAATAGCCAAAGGTATTATTAATAAAACAAAACAAGTCTGGCTAGAAACTGCTGGCAAGTGAATTCGTTTCAGACTGGACGTACCCCAGTGACCGCATGGGCTATGTGCATGTTTTATGTTCTGTGGAGATGGGACAGAGATGCAGTCCAGCCATTGTCTAGCGAAGCAAGAACCAGCCTGTGTTTGGGAATAAAGATGAAGGATGAGGAAGAAAGCTGACCTGCTTCATATAGGTATTTTGTTATTGACGTTGCTTGTACATTCCAGCTTTAAACTATACTTTGATTGGTCCATTACATGACAAGAGGGCAGTGATTTTTATGATGAATGAGATGAAAATCTCATGGGTCTGACTCAATCTCAGCAAGAGGCCATGGGATATTGATCTGAATAAAGAACCACATTACTGTTTTTGGGGTGCTCTGGTATTTTCTTACAGAAATTTCAGGTTCAGGGGAAAATAGCTTCAATTTGACACTACAGACAAGCTGATAAAAACATGATTATCTGGATGGCCTTTAAAGTAATCTGGACTAGGAGGGCGCAGGCGGATGGTCCCTCTGCTATTTTTGATTGACACGAGAGAGATAAAAAAATATCAGGAGTGATTATGCAGGTCTGGGCCTGGACTCAGCACTTCGGAGGAGCTAAGCTTCCCCGAACTTTATATCTGAAAAAGATTGCATTTCAGCTTCTGTCGAATTACAACAACAACAAAGATCCTTGCAGTAAATTAAAAAGTAGATACGCCGAAGAGACACAGCATTATGAGCCTCCCTGCGGTGATGGTTACCAAAGTAATGGGTCGCAACACACAGGGCTACAGAGTCCAGAACCACACGTCACAAAAACAGCTTCTTCCTTTCAACAGTTGGGCTCATCAACAAGCCCCCTGACCCCAAATGACACAGTCCCTGCCTCTGTCCCTCCCCCACTCACTCTGCATGCATTTTTGCACATCCGTTTCATCTGTCTATTCTACTAGGCATCATATTTTTTCACATTTCAGTACTCAGTATATCTCCTTTCCTTTAAAGTTTATATTTATTGATAGCAATGGTACAGCTTTGCACGCTATTATATATTTCGGCTTGTACTGTTTTTCTTAGCTCATGTTCTGCATTGTTTGAATGTAAACAGTGATACCGCCAGAACAAATTCCTAGTACGTGCAGTTGTATGATAAAGTGATTTCCGATTCTGATTGTGTGTGGCACTATATAGCTGCAGGCCAGTCAGGCTGCCCTAACTGACCCCTGTCCACTGTTGAAGGCACCTATAATGGGCATGAACGTGTCGGAACCCGACCTCGGAGCAATGGAAGGAGGTCGTCTGGTCTGACGAAGCCCATTTTCTGTTTTATCGTGTGGACGGCTGGGTACGTGCCCAGTATCTATGGGATGTGTTGGACCGACAAGTCTGATCCACGTCTATGTAGCACCATATGCAGACAGGCTCGATGCCCAGTGTCGTGACACGTTACTCCTGTGATCATCATCAACCTCTTCTGCATTTGGACATTCATGTTTTTTTCCTCCTCCGACCCGTCTGGTACTCACCCCAACTGACCGTGAGCGACCCACAAGCCTTGTGAGATGCTCGGAACCAGTCGTCTGCCCATGTTTGGTTTGACCCTTGTCAAAGTCACTCAGATCTTCATCCCTGCCCATTTCTTTTGCATTCCACAGTTCGACTACCGAATGTTAGCAGACCATCTAATCATATATCCCAGACCTTGACATGCACTTTACAAGACACTTCACATTGGCCTGGCCATAATGTAACTCGCTAAACTTTATTTTTCACCTGCCGCTCAACAATACAACAAATAACATTCAGGGGTGCATTTCGCAAAACCTCCCGTTAAAGTACACAGTTGCATGGTACCAACTATAAATCGCTAACATAGTTAGCAACTATGATTTTGGGAAATGCACCACAGAGTAGTAAACCTAACACGTGTACATTAGTTCAGTATTTCAGCACATCTCAGGAGCAAAGGAGCACTGGTGCAGCACAGGCATTGCCAGGAACGCTGTCCACCTAACAAAATGTCACCTTGGGCCCTGCTGCCAAATTTCATTCAAGGCCCCTGTGAAGTGCTGGGCCCCCTGAATCTACCAGCGTATCCATCCCCTCTAACACACATAGGATAGGAGCACATTTATTGCACCGATTTTATAGTATTGCTTTATGTAAATTTTTTTCTGGCATGTTAAACATGAATATTTGTCAAGCACTGTGTGCAGGTGTGAGAATCACCAGGATAAATCACATTAGATGGCTCTCCTCCAGTCAAAGACACCAGCAGCTGCTGTGGTCGCATCCTGGTAAGTGCAGCCCGCTTGTGAACTGCAGTTGCACTTCCGCATCCACAGTAGTATAGCTTAGGGTGACCAGATAGTCCATGTCAGGAAGGACACTTCATCATTTGTATCATTAGTAAACTGCCATTGCAATTAAAAGGACCTGGATTTCCCTGAAGCCCTGTGTTCTTGCTGTGTGCTGATTGGTCAGTCTCCTGTTATCACACAAATAAGGTGCAGCATGTGACTGTGATCTGAAGGTCACTGGTTCAAGCCTGGTCTCAGCATATCTGTGGGTCCGTGAGCAAAGCGCTTAACCCACAGCTCACTGGATGCCACTATGGGTGGCTGCCAATCATGGCCAGCTTCCTCTCACCTACAGGCAGCAAGTCGGGGCAGGAGAGATGGGAATTTCCCCACAGGGATCAATGAAGTATCAATTATTATAATCACAAATGTTAATGCGAAACGGCTAGATCATTCAATCAAGGAAACAAACCAGTCAAAGCACAAGAAGCACTGAACTACTGTATTTAGCCGAGCGCAGGAACGTTTTGGTTTTAAAGCCCATGTAAAACCTTAAGTAGCTCAAAGTGTCCTCTTGACATGGATTATCTCAACACCCCACCGAAATTCCTGCTGCAGATAGCGTTGGTGTGAAATGAGAATTATTGCGCTGAAAATCTTCCGGGATTTACAAGTCTTTGTTGTCATGTCTCGTAGATGGTCAGACACCTACTTGCACTGGTAGTCCCTAGTACAAGCCCGTATGACATCACTGTCACATGATCAAGCTGGGAGGGGCTCCCATCAGAAATTTAAATATCTATTAGTACCTACAAAAGTGTCAGGAGACTCGTATGGCTTTCGCAGTTCAGGTGGGCATCTGTGACCGACGCACTTGTCTCTCGTTCTCTTCATGCATGTATTGCATTCAAAGCATGAATTAATAATGAAAAAACATGCACTCCTGATGCAATCATATGGCAAGGATGAACTGAACTTCAGATATGCTTCTTAGGCAGTGAGAATTCCGCTTTAAATGTGTAGAAATCTTTCGCTCGGTGTTAGTGTTAAACGGACTGCTGTAAATTTTTGCCATAATTGCCATACACATTTTAGAATAAATTCTGACCAGAGAATGATTTTTCTTTTCAGGAAATATTTTTTCCTTAAAGTGCTGAAAGGCATAAATATTTATGTCATTCAGATACTTTGAGGCTATTGAAAGTAAGAAGTTCTAGTTCATAAATCCCACAAAAGCTTAATGACAGGATTTTCTCATTTAATAATGTACTGAAAGCTACAGTTTTATCAGCTTATACTGATACGGAAGCTAATTTCATGTATCTGCATTTTTAAAACCATTACATGTACTTGTGAAATTCATTGTAGACTAAGAAACTGCTATAAATTACATCCCTGTATTTTCTATCGTCCATTATCACGTTTTACAAGACCGTAGAAAAAAAAATGGTTTGTCAAAAAAATCGTGAAGAAGAAAAATACTATTTGACACAAAAGGATCATGTGACTATGAAACAATAACTAGACAAATGGATTTTAGAATAGAAAACTGAGAATAACACTACAGATACTGCTATGGGGGATTAGTGTGACACACCTCAGCAATCACCGGAAACGTTGTTTTTCCGCGGTATTTAAGTCATAATAGATATAAGCACCATAAAACCCATCTGCAGGTAACTGACAACTTACCGGAAAAATCTGAACTTCCGTAAAATGTATCCGAGATGCATCAAGCGAATAGGCAATGTGCTTGCAGATATTTAAACTTCATCTTTTCATTTGTTGTTAATTGTGTCCTTTAGTACGTATTGCTAGTATATTTTTGGCTTGTGATTTTTGCTATAAATTGTCCTGAATGGTGAGAGAGGTAAATCTGACTTATGTAGAACCTAACTTCC
Source organism: Boulengeromyrus knoepffleri (assembly GCA_026770805.1). Classification (NCBI taxonomy): domain Eukaryota; kingdom Metazoa; phylum Chordata; class Actinopteri; order Osteoglossiformes; family Mormyridae; genus Boulengeromyrus; species Boulengeromyrus knoepffleri. The sequence goes on along the minus strand of JABJVO010000015.1, from coordinate 2,849,268 downwards.
GTAAGGTTTGGTGGAACAGATTACTTCACTTGAGAACTGCCTGTATTTGTAAGACCTTAAGGGGATAATAGAAGGTTGATTGTATCTGAAATTCGGTAAGACACCAGAAGGGTCTTACAATGAAATACCTGCACGTTGTGATAGCAGACTGACATTTCTGTCTCGCAGATACCAACGATAAGGGGCTGAAGGCCTCTGCTGATGTGTTATGGCCCTGAGGCAGGGAAGCCGCTGACCTTCGCTCCTCAAATGCCAATCATCCTGCAGGCCTGACTGAATCCGAGCTACTCTCCATTTTGGATGTTCTTGTAATTCTATATTCGTTATTTGTATTATAGAGTCCTGAGCTCAAGACTGTGGGAAATGGGACAGGAGGAGGAAGGAACAGATAACAAAGAGCACATATGTGGAGTTATCCAACTTACCGTTTCATTACATGTTTAATTAAGCCTATTCTTGTACTAATGCATAACAACATCAAGGCACGGAGACTAAGTCATAATTTATAGACTTCCTTAATAACTCCTCAGTATCTTAGCTCGCGCTAATAGGCTAGCCTCAGCTGCCTGCCCGCTTGTCCTCTCAATTCACAGAGGTGCGGAGGGGAGGTTAAATCTCATTTAAACTTATTACACATCCTACAGCTTTGGACGTGGGTCTCCTTTTTTATTGCACTCGCATTATTGAATTCACCCCTCTCTTCAGTCTGTGGTTTCAGGGAAAATTGGCTACATATTTTGACACTTTAAAAAATTTATTAGGACCCAGAACTCATGTGCATTCGCATAAACACACATTCATATAGCAAACTACTCTGCTAATACAAAAAAAAACTTTATGATTCTTGGGTGTAAATTTTTAATCTTTAGAACTATTATATATGATTTCGATATGCAAAAAATTTACATAAACAAAGTAATTAATTTGTCAATAAAACTTCTGTGTGACACATATGGCTGTGTGTGTGTGTGTGTGTGTGTGTGTGTGTTAACCAGGTAAATTTGAGTTATGTTAATAATTAAGTTAATTGGTGGAGAAACTTTCATTTATTTTATTTTATGTTGAATTTGAAATGTGTGAGTCAAATTAGGGTCTAATCTTAGTTGCACATATATTATGATTAATGTGACAGCAAACATTTTTGTGGCAATGTTTACCTGGTGAATGAATAAAGTGATGATTGATGACTTTGACTTGCAGTTAAAGTCCAGCCTGAGATTGGCCTGTTTGCCTTTTGACGATAATGATGATAATGCTGCAGTTGTGACACGCTGACCCATTACACGCTGTCCCTGCTGTCTGCAGATGCTGCACCCTCTCCTCATATTCGCAAAGATGGCTTGCCGTTATTCTGGTCTGCTTCCGTAGGTCAGAAACATCTGGTCAGGTGAGTGAGTGAGTGAGTGAGTGAGTCTGTCTGTCTGTCTGTGAGTCTGTCTGTCTGTCTGTCTGTCTGTGAGTCTGTCTGTCTGTGAGTCTGTCTGTCTGTCTGTCTGTGAGTCTGTCTGTCTGTGAGTCTGTCTGTCTGTCTGTCTGTGAGTCTGTCTGTGAGTCTGTCTGTCTGTCTGTCTGTCTGTCTCCGGTTATGATCTTCCATCCTATCCGAGGTCCCCCCCCCAGCCTTGTTCCCCATGCTGCCTTGGACAGACTCCATGCTCACCCAGACCCCATATGAGATAAGATGTACGGTTGCCTGTTATTATTACAGGTGATTATGGGGAGTCTAAAAGGACTGGACATATTTCAGTACCATCCTAGCATTTATTATTGACAATCAGGACTGGAAAACTCACAGGCTGCAGGTATTTTTCAAAGTTTTAAAGTTACAGGCACAGTTATGAAAAAAATGATAACAGCAATAATAAACACAGTAAACAGATTCAATTTAGGCCTGGAATATTACCATGTTATATTTTATGTTAGGGAATGTTATATTTTATTTCACTGAATTTAATAAGGCACCAAACAAAATAATGAGTTTTATAATGAATAAGTCTCTCCCTGTATGGCAAATCAGCTTATCTATATAGGATATTATTTTTACTAAGCAATACAATAAGAAAAAAAAAATCTCAGACTACTGTGCTTACATTGGATGGAGAATACTTAAGTTTATGAACGGCTAAATTTAAAGATGCATAAAATCCTTTGACCACACACCAGTCTGGTTCCAGGTAGCAAAAACTCGCTTGGAAATTACATTTTTAACACTGTCAAAAATCTGAGAAAAAAAAACTAACAAAACTATATCTGTGCCTGGTTTTTAGACAACTGTAACTATTTCAGAAATAAAATGCTGACTGCTAAATTACAATGCATAACTACATATCCGGATTGGCAGGTTTTGACTACAGTACAATATGGCGCATTAGTAAATGAAGGGCCATTGGTGGAACTGTACTGGATATATAAGTGATTAAAAAAAGCTGGACAGGGGATAATAAAAGCTCATCTTACTGGTGAGAGGGCAGAAGTGACACCGTTGGAATTTATGTGAGGTTTTTGGCATACATCAGCTTATGAGGAGTGACACTGTCCACATGTACAGTAACCAGATCAGCAAGGGGCCGGCTGTTCCTGGCAAACAGACTCAGCGCAGCCTCTTTCGGACATACAGTACGGGGGTGTGCTGCCCAGGTCCTGCCTCTGGAAGCCTCACTTTCAGGGAAGGGTCTTGTGGCTTATTGGCCTGGTTTGGCTCCCTGGTCAAAACTCACACAGCGTTGATTTTATAAAACTCAGAAATATGACAGATCTAGAATAAAGAAATGATGAGGAAATTAAACTGAGGGCATGGAGGGTATTCTGTACTAAAAGAATTTCTGTTCAATAATATGAGAAACCTATTTATTCTATTTTTTAAAGCTTTTTAAATGTATGCATTCATCTTTTCCTAAGGAAAAGCCCTATAGGTGTCAGAAATAAGATTATTTGAAGCAAAAGGGAAGAGAATTCAGAGTAAAATGCTACTTATCCACATTTGTCTCAGGATCTTCATTATTCCAGGTTCATTAAGGGATAAAAATGAAGTCTTTTGGTCATCAATCAGTATGGAGAAAAAAGGAATAAAAAAATTCAGTCTTAGTCATCAAGTAATGGCCATAAAGAATGTTAAAAGTTGGATGTAACACTTTATACTGTCGTCACAGTATAATATGGAACTCTGAAAGCAGCACATCAGGACAGCAAGACAATGGGACATCAGGACAGCGGGACATCAGTGGCTAACTTGCTACACGCAGAGCCGGCTGGATGGTGGGCTGACTGAGCAGAGCTGACTGAGCAGAGAGTCCCAGTCACAGTCTGCTCTCCAAATGGAGGTCCGGCCGCAGATAACAGCATGGGATCTGCCAGCAGTTGCTTTAAGGACCAGCTTCTAGCCCTCTGCAATTCAGCAACTCAATAGAAAGCAATAACAGCGACTTCACAAATGCACTGTACTTTACTGGACAGTGATACTTTGCACACTGTGCTTTACTCTGCCATATTTCCCACTTCAGTCATTTATTTTATTACTTTTATATATGTTTCATATAAAACCATAGCTTGTGTTTCTGTCATCTCCTCTGTTTATGTCATGTCTATCCTGATAACTTGTGCATCATGTAAGGGTATTTGTGGGCTATGCCCCCCCACTGAGCTGCCCCCCCCCACACCACCCACCAAGGACACTAGCTTTCATTTTATTTTACTTTTTAAATAAAGGCATTCACCCTAAAACAAAAAAGCCAGTCTCTTAGACCCCAGCCATATGCCCGCCGTTATCTCCTGTGCACTAATGCATAGAAGGCAAATAAAGACTCTTGAATCAAAGACTTGAGTTCTTTCAGTCTCTGGGACACAGATTTTCCAAATAAACTACAGGAGGCCTGATGGCAGGCTATTTGGATGGGTGGGCGTAATCTAGAGCCACAATCTAAGTCGTTATTGGAACAATAAAGGAGAATGATGAGCCAGGGGTGTGCCGGACATAATTAGCACTTTGCTTAGAATTAGGCGTCATAGTCGAAGAGAAAAATAAAAGCTAGTCTTTGGGCATGTACTCCACCAGTGCCATTTGTCCTGCAAGAGTATAGCGTCTGGAAAACGGGAACCTCCTAGCTATCAGAAAACGTGGGGCTGCATTTCTGATTTTGACACATGAGGAGAGCAGTACGGCGTAAGCATCAAATGACCTGGAAGGGTTCCGTGAAGAGGAACATTCCAGAACTCCTTCTCATGCGTTCTCCTGCCTTATTAAATTAAACATGATATGAAATCACACTCGTGTTATCCTTGCCAGGGAAGGCTGCACAAAGTATGCCAGTAATTGTGAAATGTATTTATTACAGATAAATGCATTATTCTGATTGTACTTTTGATTAGTTCTAGTGAATGCTAAAGCATGATGTGAACCATCTGTTAGCGCTGATGTTACCAGTCATTACTGTGCTGACTGCACACGTCTAAAAATCCAATGATGTGAAACACATGAGAGTGAACCATCCATCCATCCATCCATCCATCTCCTGAAACCGCTTGTCCTATCCAGGGTCATAGGGGGTCTGGAGCCTATAGGCAGGGAACAATCCAGGATGGGGCACCAACCCCTCACTGGACACACTCACTCACCATCCACACACTCCTAGGCACAATTTGGCAAGTCCAATTAGCCTCAGCATGTTTTTGGACCGGGAGAGAAAACCAGAGCACTTGGATGACAACACAGGAAAGACATGCAAACTCCACACACACATAGAACCCTGACAGAGACTCGAACCCAGATCCCCACCCTGTGCAGTAACAGAGCTAACCACCGCACCACCTGAGAGTAAAACTCTGAAATTTTAAAATGATTTATTCAATATGTTGGGCAACGCACAGTGAGGAAACCTTTCACTTGTGCTCCATACTATCTGAAGCCTATGAAATGAATAAGCCTTTATTTGGTCTCCAACAGATACTGAATATTTATAGGTCCTATGCATAAATGTATCCTTTGTCCTAATTCACTCATTTCATTCAAATAAGACACTAAACTATTTTATTAATCTTCTTAAAGAACTGCATGATATAGCAAATAAACTCAGAAAGCCTTTATAAGACTAGATGCATAAATATATACAGATGTGTAGAAAAAGTACAGTTTCAATGAGGTTACAGTACTCGACTTAACATTCACACAGCATTCCTTTACATAAACGCTATTTTATTTACTACGGTGTATTAAACTTATGTTGGAGAAATAAGAAAATTGCATTAAATACACACGGAACCAGAATCTTAGTGTGTGACTGAAACTTCAGAGCATCCATCCTTCAGCCCACATTGGGAAAGTTTCATAATGGCTCAACTGCTAAACTGCTGAAATGATGCTGAAATGATGCAAGCAAACCACTATATATACAGTGTATCCAAGGACATAATCACCAGAAAGTTTGCTTGGAGAGTCTGCAAATGGCTCTGAACTGAACTTGGACAAGGTGGCTCGCTGGTTACAGCCGTACAATTTAATTAAGGACAACAAGGTCAAACGTATAAGCGTCTTAAGTATGGCGATCGCCTCTTTTAGATGCTAATGTAAGCACACGGCTCCATCTCCAGTGATTCAGACATTAATAGATGCTCCTACTGAGCGCTGGCTTGACAGTCCTAATGATGGAATGATCCCTCCTAATGCAGATTAGCCCTTGTTCATTTAACACTTCATGAATGAAAAAACGTTATTTTCAATGAGTTTCATTCAGTCATGTTTTGTACAAACTACGAGTAAGACCAATGCACAGCATTAAAAAGACAATAAGGCGCATATATATATATATATATATATATATATAATATTTATAAAGATGTTAATGAATAAGTAATATGATTTT
>JABJVO010000015.1:2814898-2843313 GCA_026770805.1 Boulengeromyrus knoepffleri | reverse complement strand
ACCTATGGCCACGAGTTCTTGTATTTGAACTAATGCTGAAGTAACTATTCGGTTGAACAGCATCCAAACCTGTTAGATGGTAATATAAGATTTCCAATGTACTTGCGCAAATAACAAATAAAGGATTTTTTTTAAGGTCTGGAACCTCTCCCAGGAAACAGTGCTGGGTGTCATGCCACACACTCACAACCTAGCTGCACGTCGCAGTGGCAGCCCACGCGATCTGGGTGAATCACTGGGGGCACCTAGCTGCACGTCGCAGTGGCAGCCCACGCGATCTGGGTGAATCACTGGGGGCACCTAGCTGCACGTCCCAGTGGCAGCCCACGCGATCTGGGTGAATCACCGGGGGCACCTAGCTGCACGTCGCAGTGGCAGCCCACGCGATCTGGGTGAATCACTGGGGGCAGGAATCAAACCCACAGCCCTGGATGCGTGACACTACAGTGTTACTCCCTGATTCATTGTGCTGTCTGTCAAACCTGCACCTAATTTGCTTAATTATAATCCATGATTGGTTACCTAAGAGACAGTAAAATCCGATTGCTGGTCTTAAAGCTGGTGAATGTGGTCTAACTGCTCAGGAAAAACATATTGTTCACAAATCACTTGCTTTTCAAAAGTATCACCCTATTATAAATCATCTCATGGTATGTATTTACATTGCTACTACTGGATATATATGATTAGAGCATTCTGAAGTCCATTTAAATTGATGCATTCGCAATTGTCTAAATTCTATGTCATTGTCACAAATTGCAGCTCGGTCAATGTATCATTTTATAATAAGTAGTAAGACAAGTAATACACATTTATTGTAAATTACTAGCGGATTTCATATACATGGCTGCCTTTCTCAGCCCTACCAAGGGACGTTTTGCTTTTTCTGCCTTACAGATGTATCCACGCCTTCTTGGAAAAGGTCTCCGTTTCAGAGTAATGAAAACAACTCACACAGCTGTAGCATGTCATTTAATTCTGTGCAGAATCGCTCTCTTGAGGAACATGCTGACCAGTTTGGGTGCAGTCTTTGGCTCAGCAAATTTGTTACCCTGAAAGGAAAGTGACACAGAATTACATTTTGAGATTAATGTTTTTATGGCATGATTCATTTAAGAAGAAATGTGAAGACACAGGATGATATCGCTGCTTTAAGGAAGAGGGAAGAATAATTATCCATCCATCCATCCATCCATCCATCCATCATCTGAAACCACTTGTCCTGTTCAGTGTTGCGGGGGTCCAGAGCCTATCCTGCAAGCTATGGATGTAAGACAGGGAACAACCCTGGATGAGGTGCCAACCCATCACAGGGCACAATCGCACCCCACTCACTTGCACGTTGATGAGAACAATCATTTACAATGAAATTCTTGCACAGTATATATTTATGTCTTCTTATTATCATACGTGGCATATATCTGGGATGCACTGCTTATTCAAATAGCCCAGCATACTATAATGTTCCCCTGCCTGTATCACGTGCTTCCTAGGTCAGTGTCCCTCTCCTGTACAAGCGGTCATCACCAATGACCAATGGTTAGATAAGTGTAATTCTCGTTGAAGGTTTTAGCGCAAAGCACCTGCATGCTAATCGTCTGTGAAACGAGATAGTCTGCCTTTGCTCAGCTGACATGTCCGTTGTCGCTAAGCCTGAGCTGACACCATGAATCAGGCAGCAGATGATGTGTCAGCAAAGAACAACAATTAGGAAAAATGTAAATATAATTATTTATGGGTAGGTCCACTAAGTAAAAATCAATACTGTTATGCTGAACGGGATACATATGAATGAAGATACCAAAGTGAATTAAAACTTAATTAGGTTTTTCAGGTATTGTTTGGTTGATAAATACAAGAAAGGCACTTTGAAAATAATTCTCATCCATTTCCGCATTCTTTTCTTTAAATATATCTGGTATCATTGATATATAGGAGAATCATTTTTGATCATAATCCAGATATGAATTTATTAAATATTTACTACAATTTTGTAATAGAAGTGTAAGCATTCAATGTGTAGTACTTTATGTATAAAATCCAATTGTATAAGAGGCTACAAGTTCAAAAGAATATACAATTAAAGGCCAGTTACTAAGTTGCACAGTATCATCGATGCAGCTTTGAAGTAAAAAAAAAAAAACTCTTGGGCTATTTTTCACATATATTTTGATGACTGATCATAACGAAATCAAACATTACAACATAAATCATCACATTAGACTCGTGATGAATTGGCACATTTTTGTATACTTCAGATCAATGTTTTTATGATTTATTCCGTGATACACCCTGCCCAGGTTCCTTTGCTTAGGCTCTCTTCTCGCACCCTGGGGGGTCCGTCCAGCATCTTGGTGGCGCTGGATCTAAAGGGCTTCCTTTGGCACATGGTACCCATCTCCCGTTGGTGTCTATCGAGCATGAGCACACATAGCTTGGGTTCTGAAGATACTTTTATGTTTTATAGACCCCGAGCTGCCAAATGTTTTTCCCCCGAGGCCGACGTTTTCCGACGTCTCAGAGAGTCCCAAGGCTGTGAAATGACTTCCTCGGGGATTTGTAAGTTTACTAAAAGCAGGGATATCCCCCTAACCCAGCAGCTGCCTCGCTTAACTTCTGAAGTATCACCTGTTTTAAATAAATCATTGTCCCTCCTTCTGGCGACTTTTCAATCAATGTATTTCAAGGTTGCAGACAGCCTTCCGCTAGAAGATTTCCCTCGAGCATTCTGAGTCGGGTTCCAGGCTCCCCAAGCATGTAGATATGCCGTCCTCTGCATCCTTCACACAGGAACCAGCAAATGCAGTCCATTAGCCACTTACAATCAGGACACCGAGTCAGAGACCAGGCTCCAAAACATCAGCAGCTCCATTTAATCGTTATTTTTTAATTTTTTTGTGACACCGTATACTACTATAGCGACAAAATGATTTGTGGCCGGCCGCGTAGAAAATAAAAGTGGGAAGCCGCCTTCGTGAAGGATTATAAGACTGGCGACCCTCAAACCGAATCATTCAGCATAAATAGGCTGTCTTATGTCCCGTCTCTCAAACCTGCAGGGGGGCGATTCTGCATTTACTTTGTTATGCAATGCATATGCTTTTTGCGGCAGGTGGTGTGAGACAATTTGTTTGAAATTACAGCCATTCCATTTTGGGACAAATCTGGTTTGTCTGGTTCTGTGGCACCTGCATGGCCAGTGCAAACGCATCAGACATTATCAGGCTTTATGAGCCAGTAATAGATACAAGATCGTGACGGAAGACGGTACATACACCATCCAATACATTTATACTATTTCATTTTAGGAAAATGCCTGGATTTCTTCTTTGAGAAGCATATTACCACACTGCCACCAGTAGATTGGTATTTAAAGAGGTTTTCTAATTGTCCTGAGATGGTTTGGAAAGCAGAACTGCTAACCTGACAAAGATGACTTATGTCTTTATTATAAATGATTTTCTCACCCCTTATCATTCTTCTTGTTGATGTTTGTGTTGTTGTTGTCACGTTTCACTGGTATTTTCGGCAGTCAGACTTGTTAATTGTTTTGAAAACTTGCACCACGATGTCAAAATCTCTTATTAACTGCTGTTGAGCCATGGAGATATGTCAAGCAGAAAACAGGTGAGAATAACAGAGGAAATGAGAAAATGTGCTGGAAAATCGCAGCCTTTGTAATATGTTATATAAACATCTAAAGGATGCAACGCGACAACGATCACACGGTAATGCTTATACAACAATACAATTTAACGAAAAATATCATTTATTGGTTTATAGTAAACATACAATAAAGACTGAATAACCAACACTTCATATTATATTAATTTCTTGATTACAGACAGATGATCTATAATAATAAAAAGTGTTTTACATATAGGACAAAAGAATAGAATAACCAATTAGAGATACTGTATAGGTAACAGATATTGCAAAAAGGTAATGTAAAATGATACAAATAAAAGGATAAAACAGTCATACAAAATAAAAGTAATAAAAATTGCAATAAAAAAAACCTGTGATAAACAGATTATACTACAATAAAAGACAACAGAAAGGATATTTAAAAGCAGTATGAACTGCGGTACAATAGATAGATGAAAGTGTATATAAAAAGCTACTGTAGGGTAAAGAGATACGTCTTTAATTCTTAATTGCAGTATCTCAATTCCTTTGGCACATTTCATGAAACATGCCCAACATTCAGGCCTATAAACATTTATAACCACAACAGTTCATGTAGATACATTGTCAGTATGTCAGTGTCAGTCCTGCAGCATGTAAAGTTCACTGGGAAGATAAACACGCACATGCACATGTAACGTCTTCAGATCCCAAGATGCAGTACAATAGCAAAAAACAAAAATAAATAAATAAATCACACAGCACCGAATAACACAAAGTCATGTACTGAAACACAATAATGCCGTATCACAGCAATTTATGGGATATATATTTAAATCATTTTGACAGCTTGGTTACTGTTAGTATGTGGTGACTAACACAATGATCACATACTGATAGTGATATTGTGGTGTGGGAATTGCATTTGTTTTTTTGCAAATGTTAATGGTCAGTTGAGAGATGCTCCGAAGCAACTGAGGGAAAACTGTAAAATAAGGATGTGATTCAGCTTCACTAATTGGTGACACTGTATTCCATAGTTTTGGTGCATAATGACTAAATGCTACATCCCAACTGTACTTCATTATGGTAAATGTCCAAATTTATAATGAAAGCTGAGTGTCATCTGTGACATTTTAAGTTACCAACACCTTAAAGAGGAATGTTACCTGCACACCGATCCATCCATCCATCCATCCATCCATCCATCTACAGGGTCACAGGGGATCCAGAGCCACATCTCTACTTGAATTACTTAAAAAAATAAAATAAATCAAAGCCTTTTGTTTTCGTAATCATATTTACAGCAAAGTATAATAATGTATACTATCAAGTACTTTATGACATTTACAATAAACCAAGAGTTATACCCATAAACTTAACTGCTTTCGAGTTAAAGTCATGCGACATAATGAACCAGAGGTTGGCTCTCAAATAGAAATTCTAAATGAGAATGTAAAAATACTGTAACAAGATGCCCTTTATATCTGCGGATTAATGTCTCTCACACCAAGTTCCTCTGTACACATTCGCATCTGCAGAGAAAAAAAAAACTGGCACTCATAATTGAAACGCTTCTCTGCTCGTTCCGTTTTTACCTCCTTACAGTAAGTGTAAAAACAGATCCACCTGAACATGTGGCTGGATGGTTTGATGTGATGCATGCGATTGGGCAGACGAACATTCTCAAGCCACGTGAGAGTCACCATATGCGCGTAGCCGGTTATTCAGAGGGGCGTCAGGGAAAATGGTCCTAAGTCAGATGAAAATCCCTTTCCAAGTTTTTGAAAGGGGATTACAAATTAAGGCTGTGCCCACTTTATTTCTGCTGCACACCTACTAAGCAGACGATCAGCGCACACACTCACACTCAAGGCACGAGATAATATGTGATCAGCATCAAAGTGACTCTTTGTTTTGCTTATCTGTGGCCTGCAGGCAGCTAATTACACATTCAATAGTTTTCGTGTCTCCACTTCAGACCCTCTGTTGCTGTTTCAATTTCCTTCGACTGTCTCACTCAGACATTTGAAGAACTTGCTAATGTGTTGCGTAACGGGCCTTGCAACCCCCCCCCCCCCCTCCTTTTCAGAAAAATAAATGAGTTCCTAATTATAATGGAAATAGCCTACTGTAAGAACAAAGACGTGTTAACTCTACGAGATATAACACATGCAGTTAAACCACACTATTAGGTGCTGACAATTAACATAAAATGAAGAGACAGACAATTATTACGGACATTTTGTTAAGGTTAACAAAGGCTGCGGATCAGAGAACCGAAAGCTGTTTCTAGGCTCATTGTATGTAGGAAAACGATAACAAAGTAGGCAAAGGGCAAGAGTGGGTAGGAGGGAAGCCTATTTCATGATTTTGAGATATGGGTTCTGCAGAAAATATATCAATATGGAGCAGCAGAGGAACATCTGCGATGCTATCAGGGTCTGCCAGGGACACATTAAATACGAGGATCTGAGGCAACAGAAATCACTGCCACATACCTTCCACTCTGCTCCACCGTCCCAGAAGAGCATATTTTGTGGTGCAGACAGCCACTCACTCTGGCATCCCTCTAAGATAATACTGATAATATTTATTATAATGATTGATGATTCAAGGCTGCAGCACTTCATTGTGTTGCACTGAAAAAAAAATCTAAAAAAGTACCAACTACGAAACGAGAGAGAGTAAAGGCCAGTATTAAACAATGTCAGAGGAAACCATAAAATGATTAAAAAAAAAAGACATATCGTGCAGTGATTTTAGTATAAATATCTGTCTTCTTAAAGGGCAAATGGCATCACGAATATCATCTTTTCAAGGCCCCGGTCTCTGTTAGCATCGCTGCGATGTTCACAGAACCATATGCAGATAGCATTTCAAATCTCCACCATTGTATCACTTATCATACGGTTTTTTTCTTCCTTTAGTGCTGAAAGACTGCTCTAATCTTCCAGACACACTGAAACTGCTGCCGTTTTTACTCTCTCCAGATTTGGCGGCCATTGTTACTAATATATTCATTATCAGCTTGATCAAACTAGGCTCGCTCGTCTGTGGGTGAGGTGCAATGAAAGCTAACGTAGGGCTGCATAGCTTGGGAAAAAGCAGCGCTGATAATGCATTTGATTCTGACAGACTGAAGAAGTTTGACTTTGTTGACTTGTGTGTCTGACGGGCAATGCAGAAGTTGGCTAGTCTCCCGCCACTCGATTGCAAAACATAACAATCAATGACTTCCCTGTGCTCATTTAATTTGTGTTGACGTTGCACTTGTTTAATTATTGTGTTTAAGCCATGGAAGAAAAATACAAGCCAAATTAGTGGAACGTTTACATTTGAACTGGAAACAAAGTGGATTTTTTTCTCTATTTTACTCTCTCACATATTCCTTGGCTTGTTCTGTTGTATAATTCCTTTGCTAATTTAGCATTAGCCGAATTCCACTTTATTTCCCTTTATACTCCATTGTAACCTCCTATCTAAACAGTGTGCTACAGAGGCTTGCTGAAATGGCACTGCTCGTGGTAATATCACCTCATAAAGTCCCATAAGGTCATGTGATGAGCTCTCAATGTCATGTGATGACTGACTCGTATCTGAGCCTGAAATTCACAGTGTTCAACAATAAGTGAAATATATACTGTAGGTTAAACAATGTACTGGCACAGGTTACTGAGTCTCGCATGTATTGATTCTGGTGGCTCAGCGGGCAGCACAATGTGTGGAATCTGCATGTTCTCCCTGAGGTTTCCTACAAAGCGCTGCTGTTAGGGGAAGAGGTGTCTCTTACTGACTGCGCGTGAGAACGTGTGTGCGCATTGTGTGAGGTGCCAGCATCCCTGAAACCATGTATCTCCATGGAGGGACACACGAGGTACCGGCATCCCTGAAACCATGTACCTCCATGGAGGGACACACGAGGTACCGGCATCCCTGAAACCATGTACCTCCATGGAGGGACACACGAGGTACCGGCATCCCTGAAACCATGTACCTCCATGGAGGGACACATGAACCATTCGTAAAGGAAGCGAAGCGACATCATCCAAACAAAGCAAGAAGATACTATTTGTCTTGTTAGGTTCTTGCTTTGTTTGGCAGATGTTCTGCAGCTCCTGCTCCAATCCTGCTGACACCTGGGCATTGAGAAGAAGCTCCGCCTAGCTGCACTTACGCCTGGCCGACTCCCTGATGGCACGCGTCTCTGTAAGGTGCTATTTGCCTCACTTTTACATCACTCTGTCTCTTAAATGAATAAAGAAAGAAATAAAGAAAGTGAATGTGATTAGGAGACTGGGGTTAATGCTACCATCCGCGGGTTCGTACACTGATGTTTGACTTGAATAATTCCCCTTGTTTTGGCAGCCTTACAGAGCCTGGCTAACCGCTTGATGAGCAGACTATTGATAAAGATGACAGCATGTCCTCGGGGGTAGTGACGTTAAGTGAAATACAAGTTCTGTTCCGTTTCATGTGTATTCGGACTGGAGTGTTTACCTTTGCGTGAACCCAGGCAGTGTTTGTCTCACATATTGCTAAGAAAGAAGGGGCACAGATCAGACTGAAAGTGCCTCTAAGGCGTCTGAGTGGGCGAGAGGAGGCTGCCATACACAGCTGGCGAATAAAAGGAAACGCAAGATGCCATTCTAGACCATTCCGAGAACGGTCGCGGAATTAATTTACGTGCATAAGTTACGCTCTTCAATAGTTTGTTTTTAAGCAATTTTTTTGTTCTCCGGACATTTATTGTATGGACAATGCAATTAAATTATTTATTTGCAGTTCATACATAAAACTACCCATTAATTCATTATTGTAATTTTTAAGATGGAAAAAACATGCCACCACAGCCTGAAATCAAGGGAAAACGGATTAATATTTTCTTTAAAAAATGTCAAAGTAGTTTGCATGTGGCGACAGAAAATAAAGGACATTAAAACGAATTTAAACAGATGATTTCAACCAATATGCTGAATGTAATGTCTTGAATGGTAAAATAAGAAATTTTTAAAATTGATATGGAAAAATTAGAGTTCTCTTATTTATTTCTTTGTGTTTGTTTGGTCATATTTGTGTAGAAAGGCCTTAATCTCTGCTCTGTGTCTAACTCTTATTACAAATCCCCCTCTTTATTGTTGTCAAAAAATTGAATGTGGCAGTTTCAATCGCAGTGAAAGTGACACTAAGTGCCTGGAAGCGGTACTGAAATTAATCACAAATGAGCAAAGTTTGCACATAGCGAACGAATCTTTGCAGGGTTCAAACGGATTCGCACCATGCTTCATCTCGGCTTGGGATCTTTCTGAGATTTTCATTTAAATTCCACAGGAGGGTGAAGTGATATATTCGAACCCGAGGTGAACACAAAAATAGTAACCTTAGGCATCTGGAGCCCTGACTCTCAGGGAAGAAACCTTTTAAACATTGTTTGTTTATGGCTGTCTCCCACTATCGGTGCCTACATAAGAAGTTCTGTTTGTCTAGACTGGGGTAACAGAACAGCAGGGGAAAATATGTTGAAATAACACAGAAAGTCAAAATATATATTGCAGCTTGTTAATATATTGAATTATAGAAAATATATTAAATAAAGTGGTGATTGTGGTTGATGTGTAAAATGCACCATCTGCTGTTAGGGAGCACATGATCACTGTTTTCAGTTTAACGATTTGGGTTTTGAAGTTGTAAACGACGCCAGCGGCCCACGCAGGGAACACTTCAGGACACATTTCACGAGCGCAAGGCTTGCGTCATTGTGCGGGACCCCTCCCACCCCTCACGTGGACTTTTCACCCTTCTGCCGTCCAGGAGGAGATTCAAGGCGGAGATTCAAACACTGTCACTAGGCACCTAAACCCTAATCTGCTCACAGGCCAAACAGGCCTCCCAGTCTGAATGACCAAAATACAATTAGTAGGAAAAACAGTGGTAACATAAGCCTCCTTAGCCGCATTATCCGGCCAGATGGACCCAACGTTGTGGTTTGTAACCTTCACAAAAACTGCTCTTAACACGGTAGCTTCTGTTCAGGTACCCTGTTCAGATCGTTCGTGTTGTTGGCATGGAGCCCCTCGGATCTTCTGTCTTTGTGAAGCTTTAAGGTGAAAGGCTTTGTCCTGGGGTTGCCGTTCTCCGCTGGGTAGCAGGTCTTCACCGGTAGGCTTCAGGACGGGCTTCTCTACTGGGCTTCGCGGCCGTCTGGCGGTTTTCTGGAGGGCCTCGCTGAATCTGAATCTGAGGCGCCAGATTTTATGGTCTAAAGTTAATAACTATGGATGACCAGGAACCCGACACCTGAATCGATGGCTGGCCATCTAGTTGGCGGGCTTTCGAAGGGGTGTCTGGGGCAGTCCTCTTGGGATTTACGACTAGGCTGATGCCACTTTACCGATTTTCATTAAATGGGTGTAACTTTTGATACATACAGTTTCATGGTAAGCACTGACCAGATTTGAATTCAGGAGTGATTTTCCATCAGTTTGACACCAAACATGCCACACCAGCCTGGCGGTTCACACCTCATACCATCTGTATTAATTAACAATTTCTTACATTGCGCATATTAATGACTCACCTCAGTATACAGTATGGGTGGTTAGTGTTTCACATCACCAGATGTTGCAATTTTGGGTAAGTTGTACAAACATCACATTGCATGTTCACATCCAAAATGCACATCTTAACCCTAGATAGGTATGGCAGTTAGTTTGTTGTAATCCCAATTTCAATTAAACATCTGGAAATTACATATTATGGTAGCTGTGGCTTCTAATGATCAGCTCTCCGGGTTGGATAATATACACATTGATATATATTTATCCATATCTATATAACTTATCTTTGAGGTTCATTTTGCTGTCCGTGGGTCCCTAAATCTATGGGCCATAAAAGTTGGATGCTGGCCTCTGTTATCTATGTGTGTGGGGGGGCACTAACCCCCCTATTGTGCCTCGGCCTATGGGTGCCTCTGATACCAGGCTGGGCCTTATCTCAGGCAACCTGGAATCTCAGCCCTGGTGTATGTGTGTGTGTGATCCTACAATGCATATGAGTCTGGGAAGAGATATAAACAGACCTCAAGGGAGTTTGGAATCAGCCACGGAGAACATTTAAAACAACTGCCAACATGACCAGGTCAGGCCGTCCTAACGAGTTCAGCCCAAGAGCTGATCGCAAGATGCTGACAGAAGTCTCCAAGAATCCTAACATGTCATCACGGGACATACAGGAAGCTCTTGCCACAGTTGATGTCAAGGTACTTGCGTCTACCATGAGAAAGCAACAGCACAAGTTTGATCTACATGGAAGCTGTGCAAGGAGGAAACCCTTGCCGTCAAAAAAATATCAGGGCAAGACTGAAGTTTGCCAGAGACCCACCTAAACAAAGGCCAGGACTTTTGGAACGATGTGCTTTAGACAGAACAATCTAAAATTGAAGTATTTGGACACAATAAGAGAGGGCATGTTTGTTGTAAACCAAAGACAGATTTTGAGCAAAAGAACCTCATACCGGCTATGAAGCATGTTTGAAGCATGGGGGGGGTCATGTTTGGAGCTGCTTTGCTGCAGCAAAATGTGAGATCATCTATCCAGGAAGCTGAAGCTGAAGTGGGGGTGGATCATGCAACATGACAATGACCCAAAACATTCCAGTAAATCTAGCAAGAAAAGGCTTAGAAGAAAGAGATGGAGAGTTCTGGAACAGCCAAGTCAAAGTCTGGATCTGAATGTTATTGCGATGCTGTGAGGTGGTTTGAAACGGGCTGTGCATGTGAGACGCCTTTCAAGCATCGCACAGCTTAAGGAATTCTGCACTGGAGAGTGGGGAAAACTTTCCGCCAGCGATTTGAGGGATTGATATATGATTTCAGAAACGTCTTATTGAGGTTGTTTCAGCCAAGGGGGGACATACTAGCTATTAGAGCACAGGGTGTCCTAACTTTTTCCTCAGTAGGAACTGGCATCTTAGTTAATTTCTTTTGTTAAATAAGTGAATTTGTTTCTTGTTTATGCAGTTACTTCACCTTAATCTACAAATATATTTTGAAATAAGATTTAATAATATATGTTGATATTTCTTAATAAAGTACTAAATACTTAATGGGTGTCCTAATTATTCCACATGACTGTATGTATGCATGCACCTTTCTCTGTCAGTAGCAGTATGAGATAAAATCAAATGCATTTAGTTCATGAGGGCAGGTTACTGAAGTCTCTGCATTTTATTCTTTAAACTTTGATTATGCTCAGCTTTACCAAATTAGCATGGATTTAGTTTAATAAGAGCCAGAAGGGAGGCCTCTAATCCAATCTGTCATGAGGCTGATCTGTCAATCGCGCTTTCTACGTAATTAACAGGTGCTCGCGGGGACTGAGAAGTTGGAGGCCACCCAGTGATTTCCGGCCGGGGCGAGGCCACCGGAGCGCCGACGCGATTTCTCAGTCCCAGTGATGAGGCTTGTCTTTGAATTCACGCTGCAGAGCTCAGTGCAGTGATCTGCGAGAGCAGCTTGTGCTTCCTCAGTAGGATACCTCTTGCCAAATTTAGGTAGGCCAAAGGCCTTGGGCGAATTGATACATTTTGTGTTTAGAATGGTACAGTACCAAAAATACGTCAATAAAACGCAGCCTGTCTAATGAAGCACACATTTCCGAATGGTTATAAACAGGGATGGACATAACTGGTACACAAGTACGTATTCACCTTTAAAAATGATACGTGCGCCCATCGATTGTGGTAACCATCGTGTGAATGTGTACTTGGATGGAGAGGAGGTTAGACGGAGAGATGGATTGATGGATAGGTGGATGGATAGATGGATAGAGAAGAAGAATGCAGATGTTGTGACTGATTTATCAGGCTATGTGCTCAGGGAAATAAATGCGTTTTCCAGGTCGTGCATATCGATGCTGCTGCATAAATCATTATCAGGAGAGTGATGGGCGTTTCTCACGTCGCTTTGAACGTGAGACGTATCAGGCTGCTGAAGCTACAACAGCGAATGGCCTAATTGTTTGCAAGGCTGGCGTTTACACTCCTGTCAATAAGGTTTTCTCAGGCACAACGGGAGCAACCTGGGTGGAATTTATACCCCAGCGTGTCTGTAGAAGGCAGGAAACAAAGTGAGATTAAATACAGCCAAAAAAAACATCTTAGTTTGTAAGGACTAGGGGTGTTTAAGTGACATTGAAAAATAAATATTCAACAGGAGCACAGTATCAGTGTCCGGTGAAATACTTAATCAATGGATCGACAAACTAACTTGTAGACAGATTAGAGGCAAGGCTGAGATAAACAAAAAGAACTTAGTCACACTGAGAATAATAATAATAATAATAATAATAATAATAAAATGACAAAATAATTCATAAAAATTCACATCAAATTGTAACTTGCAGAAAGAGGCATGCTAATGAGACAGGAAGGACTTCAATCGACTGCATAGCCTTGAGTCTGTATACAGAAATGGGGCATGTATATCTGTGGGAGATGTATATTGATTTTGCATTAATAAGCTTACCCATTTATCCTGGGTTGACACCTGAGAAGGAAAGACAATGAGAGTAGATAAGGTTGCACAGCAGGTTGATGTAAATGCTGAAGGAAAAATGCCTAGAATCTGATGATGTCAACACTGGATCAACAGCGTCAACCATATTTGGTCAGATGTGCAAAATTTCAACTGTATTAATCAAGTGCTTCCTGAGATACAGCAGTTTACATCTTGAAGCGCCCCCCCTTATGGATACAACAGTGCCAAACTTGCTCGGCCTACTCAAAGGAAGGAAGTAATTTAATTACTCAAGAAATATAGGCCAAAACGTAAAAGGGTGCACTAGATCGCCACCTCAAGGCCAGTTGGAGTGCCTTCGCTCGCCTGAGCCCATGGTCAATATAGGAACCCACCACCCAAGTTTGGTCCTGATTGGCCATTTTTTGATTAAGCCTGTGAAATAGTTCATGAAATCTGATTTGCTGAGGGCAGTCATTTTTAAAAAATATTATGGGAAATATTGCTTTTGGGTTAGACAAAGATCGTATGGGCAGCTTATGTGCTCCTAGAAATAAAGCTACATACTGTACTCCACCATACTCCACCATACTCCTTCCCACAATGATATGTCTTTTAGGGTCACAGATTTTGTGAGGAAAGACTACAGGATTCATGATTTTCAGCTGTTTGTTTAAAATGTAAGTAAAGTCAAAGTCAAAATTATTTATAAAGCACATTCAAAAACAAAATCTGTGGACCACACACACACACACACACAAGATATGCACTATATTATGTGCGTGGCTGGGGACTATACTTAAAAAGTTTCTGATTTTTTTTTTTAAATAATTATTAGTGCCCCTGATTTGTTCAAGATCACTTGTCAAAATTGGATACAAATCCTAGGAGTCTTTTGCAAAAGTAGGCACTATTAATATTTTTATAATTAATAATAATACTTACATTAGAGAACGAATATATATATATAAAGGTACTATGAATACTCCCATGGTTTTAGTAAAGGAAGTTTATGTGAAAATTAATATAGCTGTTAAAAATGATGATTTATTTGATTTGAGACGCGCATAATGTGACATCACATCTGATCATTAAGTCGTACGGTATAAGGCAGCTCTAATAAACCAAACATTTTGCCCAGTTAAATAAAATTTGAGAGCACAGAGAAGCTGACAAAAGTGTATCCAATTGAAACTGCTAGAATCCAGACATTAATTAGTCAAGAGTAACAAGAGGAACAAGAATTATAATATGACTAATTAACTCCATTAAATTCTGCTCAGGAAGGCCTGGAAAAGTTGGAAAGGTCATAAACGACAGCATTTCAAGGTTACATTTTAATGAGAAGAAAATATATGTAAGACAGGTCAGCCATGCGAGGACCATAAAAAAATAAAACAGATAAAAAATATTGCCGACTCCTTTACAGTTGTGCTCTTAAAATGTACATCTGTGTGTTTTTGTGCGTCTGTGGGCAAGGATAGTCATCAGACTTGGAATCTGACCTTTTTCCAAGCGTGCAGATATGAGAAATACTGTATTTGAGATGGATCAGATTGGACTGTTACACTCTGTGATGCTAATGGTCTTGAGAGGGTAATGCTACTCTCATGGTGCGAATCCTGATTCATGGCTGTGATTTGAATTACTGGGAGCTGCTCCGTCATGCAAATCTCCAAGCAGCAGGCTCCGGGGATTCTGCTTCATTATTTACAATATTACTATTAAAATAGTTGTATTAGTCTTACAGCAACAGTCAATAAAAAGTGGTTACATAATGATGTAACGTTTGATATGAGCAATCTGTCTCATTTATTGGTATTAACTACATCACTTGTACTTAAGATTTTATCGCTATGAGAAGATCATGAAAGGACATGTGACCTTAACATGTTTGATGTGCCCTAGTGTTGTCTGTCTATCTATCTATAGTATACTTCACTGTCTTCTAGAAAAACAAGGTAGGGCTATGTTTGTTTTTTTAATCAGTGAGTGTGTGTGTTTTTTTTATTAAGGCGATTAATACTAAAGATTCGGGCAAATGTGAGAGGGCGACTGTTGCGAGCTCATAGGCAGAAGCTGATGTCATTCTACAAAGACGCCAGCAATGCCCTAAGACTGATGGATCTGCAGACTCAGACTGAAAGGGCTGTTTGATAGGAGAGCTCATGCCAAAACGGGTTTTAGGCTACTAGCCTCAATTATTTCAAATGTGTGATCTGAAAAGATGCGCTCTCCCCCAACCTGGCAGGAATATGTAATTTAAATGAGCAAAATTGTTTTCTGGCCAAAGTAGCTTGATTATTTTCACCCTTCACTATGACAGATTATTAGACTTGTTGCCGGTGCTTGTTTTCTTAGTCTTGTGTTTTTCAAGTACTGGCAGCATATTAAAACCCTTTTTTTTTTCTTGTAAGGTGTTCGGTACTCGCAGATATATGTGACTGTGGTATCAGCGCAACTTCTATCTGGAGGTAGGAGACAAATACAGACCTATTAGCCTTAGCTGCTAACATGCAAGTAATTGTCTAGTGAAGAGCTCTGCCACACTCCTACTCTCAGCATTTATCAGTGGACATGACTGTTCCAGGGTGAATCTAATCAGGTCTTCTCTGAGCTGTAGGCTTCCTGGTTCCGACAGCGGTGTTGATCGACGCCTTCCGTAACGTGAGACAATTCAAAGTTGTCGAATGAGTGTGATCCACTGCGCTACGAAATGCTGTCTAATTATCTTCGTGGTTCAGAAGCCCGTTCCTTGAAAGTGTGATTAACGCGAGTCATCATTTTATTTTATTTCCAGGGTTTGATGGAAAAGGAGCAGACGCAGTGTCACCGAGGGCTGTAAAAAAAACGCGGCTGCATTTAATAAAACTGCAAAGGACTTCCTAAATGAACACAAGGCACCAAAATGTAGCCATGATTTCATGGAACCAAATGCTGTAGTCCATCCACACACACACGCACACACACACAAACATCTTTAATGTAGCAAAAGCAGTTCTCTCTTTTATGGGAAGAGGGAGTCATCCTGGCACTCTTCAACCAGGTCAGCCATGCTGACAAAGTATGTCTGTGCTCAACAGATAGCGTCCTTGAGGGAAAACACTTCTGCCCAATAGCGTTTCCCACCCTAGAGATGCTGTCATTTTCAACTTAAGAAAACATGGCACCGTTCGATGATTTCCAAGTGTTGTAACATTCCTGGGAAACAGCTGTGGCAGCCTGACCTAGACCCAGGTGTCCGAAGGTCAGTGGAGGCTTCTGTCCAAATTCTGGGTTCAGATGAATCCCGTTTGGTTTCCCAAAGCCCTAATTTACTGTATATAACTGACTTTTAGCATGCAAAACATTTAGCTGCCAGGGGGGCATGTATAATTATGGCTTTTTAATCACATGTATTTTTATTTGATTATTATTATTATTATTATCATCTTGTGTATGTGCTGCAGTGCAGTGTTACTTGGGTGAATCCCGCAGCCTTACTGTGTAGCACTGTCTGCTGCTGAAACCGCACTCTTGCTCCGTGTCTGTTCTCCCTGCGTTTTGTGGGCTTCCTGTTTGTACAGCAGCTTCTTCCTGTAGCCCCAAAGCAGACATTTAGGCAGCTCTGAATTACCCATAATCTGAATTCCTCTGCCTCTCCCCTTGTGTTACCTGGGATACAGTCCAGGCTCACGGTGACGCTGGGTCAGATAAGTCGTCAAGGAAGATGAATAGATTAAGAAACAATACCAGTGTCACTTTCCTACTGGCATACAGGAACCAAGCCGATCCCGAGCTGTACCACGAAGAGAGGCCAGTTACAGTGCGGTTCCAGCTTGCTTCACTGCTTCACTGGAGAAGGATTGGCTGGGCAAATGTGTTGCTGAGTATGGAGAGTGGCAGTGACGGAAAACCCGAGAGGTGCTTATTTACTGTTCACATGGTGTACGTCATGATTTACTATAGTCTGTGAGACTCGCCGTCTTATATTAGCTCCAAACACTAGCGGAATTAGCATCGGCTAATTTGCATTATGAATCCATTCCATTCAGCTGCTATAGTGCTTTTTCAAGCAGGAGGTTGGAAATTTTCAAGTTATCAGGAATGCATCAGCACATTGAAATATGCAAGACTAGTAATAGTTAATATTAGAATATGCCCTTTTTCCCTTCCGACACACTATGCATATCGACACAGAACAATGGTGTCTCCCCGCATTTGGACCAATCAGATGGTGGTGATGCAGCCAGCTAGGTTTGGTCGTGCTTTCGGCTCTGTCAGTTAGCAGGGCCGTGTCAGGTCTGGTACGGCTCAGATGATTTACAGTGGAAAATCACCAGTTTGCCCTACAGCTTGAGTATGACTCAGTTCTCGGCAGCAGTCGAAAAGCACCACAACAAAGCTTTACAAACATGCTACTGGAATAAGAGCATTGATTTCATGCTAATGACGTCTGTTTCCTCAGGTTGGCCATGGACAGGTGCTCAGAGAATAATGCTTTTAGCATAAAATGCACAAAAAGCTAATGGCATCCTGACAGTCTTCTATCAACATTCAAGAAAGTAAATACAGCTCAAACTTTGAACTATTAATTCTGAATACTGCAAATTCAGCAGGATCATCCATTCGAACTCATAGCATTTGTTACACTGTCCAAATGGTTATTGTTTTTGTGATAACTTATTTTAACTTTTCTCTTCAAACTGCCTGGAACTCCGTAAAATGCTGGCAGAGCCATTTAAGTCCGGATACATATCTGCAGATTTTGCTACATTAGCATAAATAACAATGACCGGACTGCACCAGTTCATGGTCCAGAGTCTATGGAGCTCTGTGATAGCCAATACAAATAGCTAATGCTTTTAAAGTACTATACATCTCATTAAATGCACATGAATATAAAAATAAACACAGCTGTGAATAACACGACATTAGGAGACATCTCAATTAAACCATAAACGTCAGCAGTCATTGCTGAGTGTGGGGCCTGTTAGTTTGCAGCTAATGTAGTTGTCAGTGATGTCCAGTCACAAAGAAATCCAGAATATCTCATTTTAAATACTGAGATTGAATCTTTTGCTATCGTACACTGTAGAAATCTGTATTGTCTTTGTTTGGCTTTTGCTTTCATGCGCTTATTAGTCATTTCAATAGAACATAAATTCAAAACAAATGTTTGCTCATTCAAAGCTATGTAAATGTTTTATGGGTACTTTACAAGGATTTGCCTTTGAATTATTTTTGGGGAATTAAACGTGAGGGGATAATTGAAGAAACAAAATGATTCACGTAGTAAACATGAATGAGACAAAGGCAAAGGGAATTTGTACACAGTATTGTTAATAAAAGAGAACACTTATCACCCGGTGAATTATTACAGTCCTGTGAGGTGCCCAAGCACTCGATAGTATAAATGCTTTCCGTATGTGAAGACCTTGCAGACTCCTGCAGATAATGCAGTGAGAGCATTAAACACACTTATGGTGTGACACTGATTTACACCAGAAATTGGGTCACTTGGTATATGGGAAATTTCAGCATCTCATTTACTTGGCGGGTACGATCACTTTAACTGTAGATGTTAAATTTTTGAATTTGTTGTGAATTTATGATGTTTGTCAGGCCCGTAATGCCTTCGCACACTTCCTTTAAACTTTTCACTCAAGTATTGAAAAAGAAGATGCACATGACAAACACAAAGCTGCAAGTGAGTGGGCATCTCTAGCAGGTTTAATATTATATAAGGAAATGCCAGGATAGTTAACAACCGTCACATTTTGCAATCTCCAAGAAAGGGGGCAGCAAAAATGTGATAGTAGAGCAAATCTGGAATGTAGGTGTAAATTCCTAAAACAGCAGGAGGTAAAACGCTTTTTGTACACAGTGAAGAAAGATTGTCATGGTGTAAATGCCACAGTTAGCACATCGCGCTCATATTGGTCACTTTGGCCAGGGTAAGTTTTTTAGAAAGGAAGATAAATTGTTTTGCATGAGATGCCAAATTCTCCAAGCCACAGAGTAACAAAATGGTTTTTATGTCTGGATTTTTCCTTTTTTGGTTAAAAATTAACCTGTTGCTGTTGGCTTTGTCCAGTACTATGGTTCCCATTACATACACAACAGTTTATTACCATGAAGGA
Source organism: Boulengeromyrus knoepffleri (assembly GCA_026770805.1). Taxonomy (NCBI): domain Eukaryota; kingdom Metazoa; phylum Chordata; class Actinopteri; order Osteoglossiformes; family Mormyridae; genus Boulengeromyrus; species Boulengeromyrus knoepffleri. The sequence goes on along the minus strand of JABJVO010000015.1, from coordinate 2,824,049 downwards.
AGCTGATTTCATTCTTAATTAGATCCTAGGCCCAGCACTTCATGTGTGTAATATTAACCTTGTATAAATTAATCAATAATGCGTTTAAATTAGAAGCCATGGTATGGTTTTATACGAGGCTACGGGTGCACTTGTACTGAAAATTCATAAAATTAATAGAGCCATTTATTTAAATGAAAATAACAAGTCATGCACAAGCAGATTTTGAACATTAAGTTTATGATTACATAGATATCAAGATTAAACCGTACATGTCATGCATGTGAATGAGGAACAGAACATGAGTAAGAATGCATTATTACAAAGTAAAATTCACACAAAGTTACGGCCAGCTTGAGGTCATGTGATATACTTATAAGCTATTAGTTTTGATTGTGAATTGATTGTTGCTTAAGGGTTTAATAGCAAGGTAGTGTCTCACTTTTCATTTTCATGAAATTGGTTTAAATTGGTTAAAGTGTTAAGGAGTGCATAACAAAAGCTACAGTTGCATTGTTGGCAGTTGCCCTTACATCTCTCACGCCTACCCTGGGGTCAACTTGACCCCAAAGACACATGTCAGGTGACTTTCTCATAGCAACATAATTATTGTAGGAGTGCGTAAGAGATGTATCAATGAGTCCAAACCTACAGTCCATGGAACATAACTCATATTAGCTGAATGCTAGCTAACTCTGTAAATGTCTGTTGAACTGACATTTGACTAGTAGTAACTCTGCACTTTATATCCACCTGCAAATATACTGCAAGTCAGCTATACTCGATAAATCATTAAGATGTTTCACAATAGCGGGGCCAGTTGTTGCAAATTGTCGCTGAGAGCGAGCAATCGCTGGCGATGAGTGATGACTCCAGGAGATCAGTCTAGGGTCTCTGTTTCTCTGGGGGAGTCCCAGGTTTGATTTTCACCATGGCTGCTTCTCAGCACAAACTCCAGAGAGCCGACTTGGTAATAATGTTGCTATTGCTAAATTGCTTAGAATTTTGCTCCTAATTCGTTACCTGTCAGATTTTATGCCGTTGGTTTTCGTCCCGCCTGCAATGAATCTCTAGTGCAAACAATGACAAATGCGCATAAAACTTAAACAAAAGTTAAATCTGCACACGGTCATTCTGCAAACACCATATTATGAAATATAACCCTACTGAGTGTAATTCAGCTTAGCTATAACAGCATGGAGGTGTTTAGACGTCAAAATTGGCATTTAAATACACTGAGAAACATTGACCGCAACTTATTGCGTAATATTTTACTAGAAACCAGTAATATAACACTGTGAGCGACAGTCGACCACTTTCAGTAACACTGGGTTTTCAGGAGAATGTCTAACATCGAGTCACATTCAGTCACGTGGAAGTTTTCTAACATATTTTAAATATCAGACGACAAAGAGCTCTTTTTAATGACAGATTTATTATTCAAATGGCCTTCATACGTTATTAAAATCTGGCGCAGTTTTAAATGTCTTTTGAATGTCTTTTTCTGCAAATCAATAATGCATAACTATTTTAATAGTGATGGCAATTTAATGAGCAGTGGTCACATCAGGTGGAATGCTTTCGAATTGGACTTACACACTAGTATTAGTGTTGCATATTCAATGTAAATATATAATTTGTTCAGAGAAAAATACAATTGTTTCAGTCTATTTACGTTAGTTCATATGAGTCAATTTAAATGCATAGTAATGGTATTTGAAATTTTAATAAGATCATACATACATCAGACTAACATTCTGTAAGTATTCTTTATGTTTATGTATGTATTTTGTTTTTTATGCGCAGATGCCAACTCCAATACTGCAGGTAACAGGTAATATCACTACAGTTGCTAAAACTGTGAATAAAGACACTGGTTAATTGCATTTGTTTATTCAATTGCCAAAAATGATGAATTCACATTAAGCTATCAATTATACAGCTACATATAAATAGCTATTAAAAACAGATTAATGAACGACAGCTAACACACCTGCGTTCCTTGCCGAGTGGAGATTAATGGCGAGTAAGAATATGATGAAAGTAATTGTCAGGGAAGAAAAACAGCAGGGATATTTGCAGAAATGTTCAGTTTGCTTTGTTTATATTTGTGGGGAGAGCCGCTGTGTTTGTTTTGTGTTTGCGATACGTGTGGTTCAAATATTTGCATGATCGCTAAGCGCTAAATCACTTTGGGGTCTGCGTAGCACCGTTAGCCAGCGTAGCTAACGGCCACCGTACGTCTTTTGGCTCCTTGCTATCTGACAGGGGCAGCATCAACGTCGGCTGGCTGCAGGGATCGCTTCCTCCAACGCATCAGCGCACACGACGCCTACAAAGGTCACTCGCGACCGAGCCCCCTCCGATGCGTCTGCATGACAATGTGGACCGAACCGAGCCACGCGTATCGCTAGGGTGCTCGGAAGGAGATGCTCTGACCCCGTAGCCTCATCGAATGACAAGTCGGCACGGGGGCGTTTCCCAGTACTGCCTTTGGCCGTGGGCTCCTCCCTGCCATGTTCCACACACCTGTCCATCATCTATAATTTAATTTTATTGTTCTGGAAAGTCACATCCGTGGCCAAGCATCCACCGCTGCCGTTTTCTTTGAACTGGTGAAATTCACTCCGTTTGTTCCCTTTTTGTGACAAATGAATCTCCCTCCTAATCTATTAGTCTAGTTTTAAACTGATAAGACAAAGGCTGGAGGTCTTGTTATAGTGACGTTTCACATCCCATGGTCCAGTGACTATGATGGTACAATGTCAGACATGTCAAAAGAACAAACCAATAATCTGTTTGTACAAATGAATCAGCGTTGTCTTGTTGAGTGTCAGATGAGTATTTTTTTTTTTTTATTTAATGAGTGGCAAAAAAACTAACCTTTACTGGGCAGGAAAGTAACTAGCAATGTAAAATGCAAAATACAGATTTGCAAGTTTCAAGTTGTATTGTCAGCTGAACAAACAACAGTGTGACATAGAACAAACAACAGTGTGATACAGAACAAACAACAGTGTGATACAGAACAAACAACAGTGTGATACAGAATAAACAACAGTGCAATGAAAGAGAAGACAGTGAAGATAAGAACAAGTGGACAATAAATAAGCCAAAAATAGGTGACGCAGTGGAGATATGGAGATAAAGATGTCCACATAATATCAGAGATAGTAAAGTACTGGCAAAATGGAACAGTGGAATATTATCAACAATGTGAGCAGATGTAGGTCACAGTTATTAAAAATGATTTATTTTCATTTATCTTCCGCAACCATCTATCAGGTTTGGGGTCAAAACGAGCCTGAATTCAGCCTGATCTTAGGAAACACCACGTCTGACCTCCCACATGCAGAGCTAGAGTGAGAATGAAGCCCCATCATTCGGGAGTCAAACAGAGCCAACTTCTCCTCAAACCTCCATATCTTAAGTATTTTCGTCAAAGGTTGCTACAGCAGGCCAGTGTCAAGAACGTTTGGGTCTTGTGCTCGAGCCATTAACCATTATAATCCGTCACCCCGACTACATCTCTGAATCCAACAGAGGTCAAGTACATTAACGATGAGTACAGTGCCATATTTTATCAGCATGACAGAAACCCATGTCAATGTACACGCCTTCTCTAGTGTTTCTAGAGTGCAGTCTACACTAGTATCATCAAGCTTCTTAATTGGAGGCATGAAAATGGATATTAATCGCCTTGTTATAATCATATGTTTGAATACCATATAGGGACACCACATTTTTCTTATCAAAAATAAGAAATATATATACACACCAGCGGCCAAAATTGCGTCAACATCCAGCATTTTTGGCATTATGCTATAGAAATTACTACACAAATATCGGCGGTAATGTTTATTAACAATCCAAGAATGTTGCAAATATACATAGGATGATTAAATAAATACACCAGTGTATATGTACGTATAGGAGCCGTCCTGTGAAATCCCCTGCCTACCTTGCATCCAGCACTCAGACTCCACATGGCTGACTATGTCACACTCACAGCATTATTTATCTTTCATTTTTTATGCCCCTGCAGTTCATCAGGGGTCCACATCTGCTGCCTGTCACAAGCTCATCTTTCTTGCCATGAAGCTAATGCACAATAGCTTCCAGATAGCGCTGCAGTGATGTCCATGGATACCTATATATATACTGGTTTTCGTATACGACTGACTGTTCTGTGTGTCTCCGTGTGTTGTGATGGAGAATGCTGCTCGTGAATAGCATGGATGAGTGAATGAGAGATGAGTGAATGGAGGATGGGTGAATGCTGATGGATGGATGAATGAATGTTTAATGAAAGATGGGTGAATGATGGATGAACGCATGAACAAATTTAGTAGTACTTATGCTAGATGCCAAAACAAACAGTAAGCAGCTCTGAGAACGGTCACTACCTCAGGCTGTATAATGGCATATTGATTCCTTTTCCTTTCTTTACTGTCTCCTGATGGATGCAATCTACAGCTGAATTAAATATGTGTCCTTCTCTGCTCTGTCCATTATACATTCATTTCAGTGGGCCCACTAATGTGGATAATGAGTTCCTCTGAAGGCTGCTGGGATCCAATGCAGGTAAGAAGATCAGAAGAAAAAAAAATGCTGCCAAATTCCTTTATTACAGAACCACTTTGATGACCCTTAATTAAAGTTGCAGTATTTGATTTATTCATTCATTCAGTGGATGTTATGTTGGGTCGATGCTGGAAATGGAAACAGCAGCATTACCCTCATCTCTAAAAACTAAGATACGTGCACATTATCGGTCATGTTTTCCGCTAATCGCTTTTGCTTTTCATGATATTTTGGAGAACGGCTCAGTAGCTGCTCGTATTCGAAACGTGAACTTCTCACAATCACCAGGAATGCCCGTTCATGGATACAATGGTCTGAGAGCCCTTTAAAGTGATCTAAGAAGTCATAGTGAACCTTATTGTCATCTCAAGCAGTGTATGCAGTGTACGAATACTAATGCAAATTAGAATTAAAAATGAAAAACAAGATGAGGCACGACAACACATTGTGAAAAACACGAGACGGAGCAAATCAAGAGAGAGAAGCTGTAGCAGCATTGCTTTGTAATAAGTAACATGTGCATTGATGCAAAGTATAGTCATGTTTTTATAGATATGAAAAAAATATTGTTTAAATATATATAAAGTGCAATATGAGGTAGTAGTAAACTTGACCTTCAAGCTTATCCAAATAGCAGCATGGCTTACGGTATTGAAGCAGTGTGTAATAACAGATGTTTATAGCACATTATAAGAGCATGTGTAACAGCTGACCAGTTAGAATATTTAACAGCGTTAATCAATAGACACAGTACAGGACAATGATGATTGTTTAAATTGCAGCCATGACAAAGTGACAATCGCAGCGTGCAAAAATACTTTGCTGGAATGTGAATTTCCAGTCCTTTCGGTGTGTGTATGGGAGAGTGACTGTGCATGTATACGAGCTCTCAGGTGTATATTGATTGGTGGATGAGGCAGTGTTGAGGATCCCAGGGGGCGGTGTGGTGTTAAGGAGCCTGACAGCCTGGAGGTGGACCTGGTGGACCTGGCGAACCTGACTCTGATGCTGTATGTGTAATGTGGATAGATGAAGGGCACCAAGCTGTAAGACCGCCTCCAGGTGCATTGTCTGCGGTGACGAGGTTTGGTGTTTTATATTCGTTACATCATACTTAGTTTGTTTCTTTTTCTGGTGGTGTGTTAGCGCCTCCCCAGGGTTGGTTCCCGGGATAGACTCCGGGCCCCCCGCGACCGCAGTGGTGAATAAGCGGTTACGATAATGGATGGATGTTTCTTTTTCTTTGGGTGGGGACTCTTGCGGCAGGGCGAACCTCAGAGGGGTGTGTGCTGGGCCTGATCCGCTCCCTAAGTGTGCGGCGACGTGGGAGTGCGGCGTTCAGGCCTTTGGATTATGTTTGCAGGTGGATTTCTGTGTGTGTAAGGACTGCATTAACAGTTCCCTAGGCCGGTGTGGGCCGGGTTACCCCACCCCTGGGGGGAGCCCCGGTCACCGGCCTTCTTGCCCTTGCCTTGTACACCCTTGTTCTGTCACGTGTATGTGAGTGGAAGGGCTGCTTTTCTCTTACTTTTTTTGTTCTTTATTTGGGGTTGGACTTTGGTTTAAATGTATTGATTATCTGTATTTGTGTGTTTCATGTGGACCTAAAGCTTCCGTTTTGGATAATATTTAACTGAAATGAGTTGTGTTTTTTGTACACAGTGTCCTGTACTTTATTCTTTTCAGTGAACGCTCAGACCTGTACTGAGGCAGTCCTACTGCCCCCCAGTTGGGGTTACACAAGTAAACCAACTTCCATTCATTTTAACAGCCCAGCCTGTACTGTTTAATCTACCTTATAACTTTACAGTCATGTTTCCACAAACTGATTGCTTTGCAGAACAGTATTTCCCTCTTAAGGCTACCCATTTAAAACCTGGTCACTGCATTTTCATGTTACATTATGTTTTGTTCTATTCTGTTATTTTCCGTTTGTTGTTTACGTTGTGTAATGTCCATCTTATCTTAGTATAGTGTTAGTTAGAAATAAATGCATACCTTTCATACAACTTCAGCCTCCGTTCATTGAGTGCTCACAATAGTCCCTACCTCTGTGCGAACTGGCTGCTAAGCTCTGAAACCTCAAACTCGCTCGAAAATATCACAATACTCTCTCTCAATGGCCGTGACAAGGGCTACGCTACCAATCGTTTACATTACCTGGTGAGGCAGCTCGGTGGACATAACCCAGGTTACTAAGCGATACTAGTAATTAGCAAATCCCATTTATGTCTCACATTAACAGACTCACAGTGATTCCGCAACCGAGTTTGGAGAAACCAACCATTCGGCATAACGATTAGTTAATTCTCATCATCATCAAATAAATAATTAAAATTTAATTAATGTCCCAACACATGCGTGGAGACATTAAAACTACTTGAGCTAGTTTTTCCTACAGCATCTACAGTCTTTCTGAAGGCCTCAGATAGCTATTTAAATTTCACCATGCTGACACCACTCACTTTAACAAGAGCAGAGCAAACGAAATGTCTGAGGTTTAAGAAACACAGGCTCCACCAAAAAGCTCTGTAACGACGCTCTAATCATTCTCACCTGATGTGGTGACCATAATCTAATTCTAGGTGTTTTAAATAGTGATGGATATCAGGGTCTCTTCTCAGTGCAAATTGGCATCATAGTTAATTTCTCCTGCTAAATAAGTAAATTTGTTTTTGCATAGGTGATACACCACCTTTATCTACAGATATGATCTGAAAGAAAATGTTATATTGATATGTTGATATTTCTTAATAAAGAACTAAATGTTTAATGGGGGTGTCCTAATTTTTTCACATGACTGTATATACTTTTTTTGTTTAATATCAGCATTTTTATTAACAGTACTTATTATGGCTGATGAAAGGCTCTTGACCAATACGATCAATGTGCTTAACAATGTTGTTGGTGCGGTAATTAATGGCTCACTGTAGAGATATCGCTGATAACATTTATTAAACAGGAAATTTAATGGTACTTAAGGTGCAATATCACTGCTGAATATTGGTTTGACCAATAATATCACTTTGGTTCTTTAAATATTACATTCTTTTAAAATCATTTTAAGGATATTTATGGTGATTAAAACATGGAGACATTTTTATTCGTTTTACTTTTGGATCTTCGTAATTAAGGATGCGATTCCTAAATAAGGACGAAGCTTGAGTTTGTTGGAAGCAGGTGGCTCCGTGCAGGTGTGACTCATTAGGTAACGAAGCTGTTAATGGCCCATCAAGCTTAGGGATAAAAGTTCTTGGAAGGGCTGCATCATTCTGTCATCCTGTTAGTTTATAAAAATTGTGGTTAAGTTGTCATACTACTGTAGCGATACCTTTACTGATAGTTTTTGAATTAGTTGATGAAACGAATTAGCATAGATGTCTGATGGTGTGACCTCATCTATCTAGCATGAGCTGTAGATTAGTGTTAGTTCAATAAAGGTACACAGGCTACTGACTCAATGAGTGGACTGTGTATGTCTGTATAAACAACATAGTGAACTTCAATGAGATGTTATGTTAAAGGAGTTTGGATAACTCTTGTAGGGTGGGGTAGATTTTCCTATAATGGTTCAGGTCTTGCTGAGGCCTGGTCTGTGAACAGCTTAAATTAAACCATCCTTTATATGTCATTTGCACAAGTACAGGTACATTGGAAGGTAGTAAATGAGTGGTCACTAAAAGCTTTTATGCTCAAGAAGTCTCTAACTTCTAACTAGTCTCTTCTTTTAGAAAATTTTGTTTTTGCGTATTCTTTGTTTTGGTAGTTCATTGATGACCATATCATGTGCAAAAGGAGGGCTTTGCCATTGTACCTCACATGGAGTGCAAAAGTTGATCATTTGTCATGGTTATTGGCCATAAGGAGGATGTCTTAAGCTCGGGTCCAAACCGGTTCCAAAGGGCCTCTTGGGATTTTGCAAACTAGGCCAGTCCAGATGAAAAAGAGGCTTCAGCAGTTCTTTGATACTCGTGAGTAAAGTCGTTTCATAAACGCGTCAGAACTGTTGGAAGTAGGACTTGCAGTATTCCTGGTACCTACCCACTTTTCCTTCCGCTCTGCACAAACCGCAATACAGACCGGAAAATGCAAAGGTGCAGCAATTTTATTTCTGCACCCCTGTAATTAATTTCGCAGTTATTGGGAAAAGTATCGCTACTTGAGTACAGGGCAGTAAATACACTGATTTTTATGTGAATTTATCCAAGGTTATGGAAGAAGTTAGCTGGCTGTATTTTAATAGATTATACAGTTTACTACATAGTAATAATAGATACTTTATTGATCCTGTAGGTGAGCGTAAGCTGGCTGGAAATGGCAGCCACCTGGTGTGGCATCCAGGGAGCTGGGGGTTAAGGGCCTCGCTCAAGGGCCCGCCAATGTCCCAAGGCCACACATGAACTGCTGACCTTCTGATCACACACACTGGCCCAATGTTCAATTACATGTTCCTATTAGTTCAATTATATATTTCTTATGACACCAAAATGAGCACCTCCAGCGTGGAGAGCCTCACATGCAGAGTTGGCCGGTCATGCTTGTTTCTAGCAGGTTCTCTAGGTGCTCGATCTGCTTCACTTATCTACTG
>JABJVO010000015.1:2787347-2797440 GCA_026770805.1 Boulengeromyrus knoepffleri | reverse complement strand
GGCTGTGGCCAGTTGGAGAGGGATTAGTTTTTCCCCTTTAAGTGGGTGTTGCCCTTGCAGGGGCTGTGGCCAGTTGGAGAGGGATTAGTTTTTCCCCTTTAAGTGGGTGTTGCCCTTGCAGGGGCTGTGGCCAGTTGGAGAGGGATTAGTTTTTCCCCTTTTGTTGCAATGCAGTGAAAAAGCATTCCTGTCACTTGCCTTTTGAGCTTATATTAGCATGTAGTGACTGAAAATACCAAGTAAACTCACGGCGCAGTGCATTTGCATGTAAGAACACGTGACTCAGCTGGCTACTGCTGAAGATGGTGATCATCATGATGGGGGCTGAGGCCATTTCCAAGGTGAAATATTGAAAGCTTATGAGGGTTTTAGCAGAAATTAATGAAGTCAAATACTGTTATGGCTCTCGCCGCAGAGTACCGGAGCATCACAATGTATTTAATGATGGGCTAATTGCCTCATTACAGATTTACTGATGAGGAGTGCTTTGTCATGGAGCGCAAGTCAATCATTAGCAATTCATTAATTAATTTTCTTGAATGATTTAACCTGGGTTTTGTGCTGATAATCAATCAAGTGCACAGAACAAATAGATGCACCGTATGTGTGAGACAGCGTGACAGATTACAAAGTGTAATTATTCCTTAATTCTTTATGTTGTGTGTGAAAACTTTAAAACGTTGACAAGAGGCTTCATCCATCCATCCATCCATCCATCCATCCATCCTCCCTCCCTATTCCCCCTAGGCTATCTAGTGTCGAGTCAGTGAACCTGGAACCTTCAAAGGGAAACATTCCTCCTGTATATTCCTTGATGGTGGGATTACCTTCCAAGCCACAACAGGTCATCAGATACCCTCTCGACCTTCAAGAGACACCTGAGGACCCATCTGTTCCTGGAGCACCTCTAGTAGCCCGGTTCCTCTCCATGCTCCTTGAATGCTCTTAACACTGCACTTTCTCCTGATTGAGTAGTATGTCTTATGGCACTTTTCCTCTGCCGCTAAGATCTGAGCCATACCTAACCCATACTGCGAAGAGAGTAGGTACTCACTTTGGTTTTCCACTGCAGAATGGTCGGGCCGGTAAAGGCGCTGCAGAGTTGGAGAGCGACAGTGATGTAAAACCAAAGAGACGATTATTTCCTGTTCACATGGTGCACATCGTTATTTACTAAGCGCTAATTTCCGCTAGCATTTCTGTGAGAATCGGCATGTTATGTTAGCACCATACGCTAGCGGAATTAGCATTCGCGTGTGTAAATTTGCATTAAGAGTCCATTGTGTTTAGCTGTTCTAAAGTAAAGTAGGAGTCTGGAAATTTTCGCATTCCAAGTAATCGGAAATGCACCAGTACAGTGTGATACCACTAATACTGAATAATATACAGAATATACTTTTTCCTTCAGATAATCCAGGTGTCTCCCTGCATTTCGACCAATCAGATGGTGACGCACCCGGCTGGGGTTGGTCACAGTGTCACAGTGTCACAGTGGCTCGCATACTTTACAATGGGAAACCGCCAATTCGAGGTTCGGCTTCAGAACGGCTCAGTTCTTGGTGGCAGTGAGGAAGCAACATCAGAAGGGCACCTATTCGCTCAGCAGAGCACACGCATACAGAGCGTAGAATCACAGATTCACCTCGCTGCTTGTTCTTGCACTGCCACAAGCTAGAGCCTCCGTGCTATAGAGGGAGAAAATGCATCCGGACAGGGGTGTGAGACTGCAGCGTTACCTGCTAAGCGTGCTGGGCTATCCTGTCATCTAAATGTACTACGCTCTATAGCTGAGGCTGACAAGTATACTTGAGTATTAATACCGAGTTGTGGAGTACATGTTTAATAGCTGCTATTAATAGCCGTATTCGGTATGAAATTCAGAACACAAAAAATATGCACCATTGTGGTCAGATACAGACCCTCTGCCTTACTGGCCAGCCGTAGGTCTTACTGGTGACACTACGAGGCCGCAGTTATGCCACTAACCAGCAGGCAGAAGGGCTAGAGTTTTATGACGGTATATGGAACAGTATACACTCGACACCCCTGGTAAAATGAATATCGGCGTGATCCCTGGGGTGTCGCACAGCTTGAAGTGACATATTTAGAGTGTGCATTTCCAGGAAATATTTTACAGCTAAAGTGTTATTGGGAATATGGTGAAATTACAAGCATGAGCACCGTCGCAGATTGCTTGGGGTTCACGTGAAGAAATTAAAATTAATAGGTTTAATAATCTTGCCCTCCCTGAAAAAGTAATTAAAACGAAACGCAAAAAAAAAAAAAAAAAAAAAATGTGTTCAAGAAAATTCATTATTATTCGACAATAATCATCCTTGTCAGAAAAGAACACAGTGAGATTTTAGGGGAGACAATTTGGACGATAGGTATCATTTGTGATCAGAAAAAAAACATTAAATTTATTAAAATAGATCAAAGGCACGGCTGATAAATGTATAAAGAAAATTGAGCTGTCTCTTTCTAAAGGTTATTGCGCAGACATTAAACTCCTTCAGTTCTTTTTCCCACTCTCTCCAAAATCCATTAAACTCAAGATGAACAACAAATGAATGATGAACAAAGCAGATAAAGTCCTTTGGCATGACGGCTGTTGAGACTAATGAGACACTTTAAAATACAATAATCACTTCATGTATTGTCATAATTAGTCAGTCAATGCTATCTTTATTTTAAGCACCAGCAATTTAAGCTCAAAGTAAATTGTCAAGACCTTTTCTTTGTTATAGCAATGAACACAATAAATATAAGAAATAACCAGTGAATGCATTTTAAAGCTTCCCCCCCGCCCCTAGCACGAATGCATTCACTTTTAAATGGATTCAATTCCAGTCTTCAGAATCTCCATCTATCAAACATAACATGTGTTTGTCCTGTGAAAACTGCAGACAGGGGGCGTCGTTTTCTGCCCTTTCCGCTGGGCACCCTGGTGAGAGATAAGCACCAGCTGAATGTGCCCACTTCAGACGGCCGGTGGACCTCATTCACCCTGGCATAGGATCCACGCCCATCGCATTCCCCACCACAGTCAAAACTAATGGAACTGTATTCCAGTGTCACATTATTCCATTCCACCGCAGCTTGTTGCATTAGCGCAGGCTTTCCAGCTCTCTGAAGCCTCATGTAAATATGGATGGAGTGCTTGTCTAGAAGCTGCATTTTGCAGATGCGACGGAAGTAAATGTGGGTGTTTTATTAAGGAAAACAACTAGTGGACTTTGTAGAACTTTGTTATTATTCATCTTGAGTCTCTCTGTTTGAAATCAATGTAGGTTCTCGTTAAGGACTCATTAGTCAAACTAACTGCACCAAAGCAGCAAGCCTGAAATATTTCAAAATGTATGTTTCACGTTTTGTTTGCCCATACATGCAATCCCATCTGGTATAGGGTCAATGTAAGCCTAACCTGAGAAGCAGAAGGAACTCTGGGTAGGACTCCAGTGCATCGCAAGGTGGAAACTCACTCACTGGGGGTGGGATTTCGAGGCACGATTCACCTAAGTGCATGTTTCTGGGCTGGGGGAGCACTTTTGAGATCATGGGAAGAACTGGGTTGGAAATTGAGGCCCCATTCTTGAAGGTGTGAGACCAGGTTACTGGTTGCATTTAGCACACGCTTTGAAAGTAAACAGCACAGTAAATATGCACATAATATGCAGATAATTATGTAATTGCTTTAGCAGACATAATATCATTATATAGTAGTGTGTCTGACACCACATCAGAAGGTTGTGTGTTCAGATCACGCCAGGGTCATAGCACATGTCTACTGCTAATCTTTCACGTCTGCACTTTATCAGTATTTAATAAACTGTGTTGTACAAGCATTTATTTGCAAGGACAGTGTGTGGCTCGGTGGGGTGGGAGTCTGTATCTGTGATCAGAAGGTCGTTGGTTCAAATGCCTGGGTCAGCAGATTGATTTGCCCTTGAGCAAAGCCCTTAACTACCAATTGCTCATGGGACTATATGACCCTGTTTTGTTCAGGGGGAAAAAAAAAATGCTGCTTTGGATGAAAGCGTCTACTAAATAAAATGTAAATTATTATAGATTTAATTTACCGGCTTTACACTAAGTACTTATACACAAGTAATACATATATTTTGATCTCAGATGTTAAGCACATTTCCTTCATGTTCAGTACATGTTATATATTTTACATGTAGTCAGGTGTAAATAATAATAATAATAATAATAATAATAATAATAATAATAATAATAATAATAATAAAGTATTAATGTCCGAGGGTTACTCAGATGATTGTTGGTCAGATGTTAACAGCAGGAGATTGACTTTCCAAGCATGGGGCCAGATTAAATTTTGTCCTTGTACTTAATTCAGCTAGCATCTCTGGAACAGCATGCATACTACAGCAGAAGTTCAAACGCTCAGAGGTTATTTTTCTGCAAAAAACCATGATGAAAGGATCTTCACCCCAGGGTTCCTTAATCAAAGGAACTGGACGTTTAATGCCCAATGATGCCTGTTTTTTCATGGGCTTAATTAGCAAAGGCCGCGCCTTGTTGATAACGCTCTCTGTAACGTCGATCAAATGCAACTCCGAAGGAAAAAAAAATCAAGGCTTCTGATGTGTGAGATGCATTGTGTGCATGCAGATGCATTTTTTTAAACTAAGTGACCTGCTAACTTTGTTTTAATCCAAAATTTACCACTGAGAAAAAAGTACTGTTGAGGCAAACCTAATTTGTGGCAATCCCTCCTTTTACTTCATTATTATTACTGTGAAATCATCTAATCAATATAATGGAAAAAAACAAACTTAGGTAAAAGGTAAAGAGATGTAAATATTCTACTTTTCTATCCAAGAAACACTTTGCTGTGTTTTTGCAGTAGAGTTGTGGTCTCACTCTGCAAATCTCATACTGTTTACTGACCATGGCCTCATATCTACTGCCCCCCCCCACCCCCCATCAGTGGTGCTACATGAACTGTTTGCCAAATCATCCAGACCCTGAGCATTGTAAAAGCTGTTTCCATCCGTCTGTTCATCCATCCATCCATCCATCCATCCATCTTCGAACCACTCGCGCTACTCGGAGTTATGGGTGAAACTATTTCAAGACAAATAATTTTGTTATATATTCAAAATTGCATGCCTAACCTCAGTTCTTAGATATGAGCAATCAATTGCATGAACGTAATATAGAAGTGTTATGCATTCATGTCAGATATTTATATACAATTTATTGTCAAACACAAACCAGTTGTTCATAAGAACAAAGAAAACCCTCAAAACAATGCTTGAATAGTAGAGTGAAAGTCAACTCAGTTGTTTTCCAATTCTGCGCATGTCTGGAGTTATTGCTAGAGGGGAATGATGCCCTTCTGCTCAAAAAAAAAAATCATTCAGTGTTTTGTTGACGGTGGTGGAAAGCGTCTTCTTGAGAAGCACTGGCAAATCGCCCATGAGAGTCCCGCCGGGCCGAGATGTGGTGATTCTGGGAGAGCCACAACATGTGTGCTTTATCGTTTTCACTCTCAGAATATTCACTGACCGCTCACGCCCTTGTAGGCCCCAGAACATTCCAGTAACGTTGGGACAGCACGGCTTCGCTGTGGGACGCCCACTCGGACTGGCTTTGTGTTTGCTGGCATTTTCAGAGCCCGCTAAATGCCCGAGTACCCTAAAAGCCTGCCAGGAAAATGCAGCAGACACGTTACAGAGCAGCCGGAACGACACTGTGCTTTGTTTAGAAAGGAGAAAAGTTTGACTTACCTGTTCATATGTTCATGCATGTTCTTGTGCCTGTGTTCATTGCGTCAGTTTAATTGTAGAAATATGTAGACACCAATCAGACTGCAGTTTTGCATGATTCGGGGGCCCCTGATTGGCCATAAACACTCAATATGCCGTGGGGTGGGGGGGGCAGGGGGCCCTGAAGAGATTTTTTGAGCAGGGCACTAGAAACAGCATTTCTTTTCTTTATTTTTCTTTTATTTTTCATTTATTTAAATTTTCTTTAATTTTCTTTTTTGACCGGCTTGTTCACATGAGCGCATGGACAGTGTCAGTCACAGGCTGTCATTCAGCGTCTCTTTGTCATGCCGTCAGACGTAGGAGCAGATAAAAGGCTTTGGTGCTCCTCTACTTCAGAACCTATGAAGTCGCTTAAGTCGCACTTCACATTTTTTACTTTTCGTACAAACATTTCCTCTCCCGCAAGAATGTACGAAGATTTTTTATAAACGAGTCCCATGATTCCTGGTGATTTGCATCCTAACAAATACACAGATTCTGTTGAAGTGATATGAGGGCTGACAGGAACCCGGAAATTGTATATTCGGTTTTTATGGGGTTTCCTATTAGCTACTATTCTGTAACCCAGCAGAACAACCAGAATTTTTACAACGCATGGTTGTGACGATACACATATTCCTACTGAATTTTCGGTATGGATCTTTCAGTTCAGTACGCATATGTAACAAACGAATGCAGCAAATGTGGAACCTTTAATAATAATAATTTGAATAATAACTCCTTTCACTACGAGGTAGGTCAGTTCTATAGGGTTAATGTGAGAGAATAACAGGGTGGTCACTAGAGATAAACCACAATGATAAAAGGACGTATGATGTCAGTTTATAATAATGCATACGTTTTTAGGTTTCAGGAATAAAAAAGGCACAAAAATAGTATATGACCTCCTAAGAGTCCATGTCACACTGTGAGGAATCAGCATAAGAGGTTAAGAGAGGAAATCTGCAGCTTTGCCCTTGTTTGTTTGGCAGTGAATTTAAAGTTTTGCATTTCCCGTTCCAGGGGAGGTAGCAGGTTACACTGCCAGCAATGCGTTTGTCAGAGCACTGCTATGACAGGTGAGGCGGCAGATGGCCACTGTCTGACAGTTTAGTGAGACTCTGTCAGACCACTATCTGACATGGCTCATTTCACGTGACGGCTGTCAGGATTGATGACTCGTGTCGCCTCAGTAGCCTAAAACCTTTGCCTTCGGGTGTGTGTGTGCGTGTGGGTGGGGGGGTGCGTGTTTATATTTTCCATGAATCTGCATTTCACATAATAAGCAGAAGTCATTTACAGTGGGACAGACAGAGGCTTAGGGGAAGCTGTTACAGCTTTACTCCTTGCTGTTAGGGGGTGGGGCTGTTTAATGCAACCCCCACCCCAAAAAAAACAAAAAAAAACCCATTGCTTATGAGTGTGTGGCCGGTAATTGACTTATATCCTGTCCAAAGTGGCCCCCTTCTGTGCCCAGTGCTTCCTGAGACTGGCTTAAACACCCTGTTCCGCACTGAAAGACAGATGGGTGTATATAAACATATACAGTATATGAATATGGAACATGATTCATTTCGGATCAAAAAAGATACCACTGCAAATGTCGTTTATCTTGCGAGAGGATATACATGGCTGTTCCTTCATAATGATGAGAGTAATGATGGCGCTCTGGATTATTCGTTTGTGTTACCAGCTGAACCCAGGACCAACTCTTTTTCTAAACAGAAAGTTCCTTCTAGGGGGGCATGCTGATGCAGTGGTTAGCGCTGCCGCCTCACAGCTGTGTGACCTGCGTTTGAGTCTCCACCATGACTCCATGTGTCATGTTGAGGTTAATCTGAATTACCAAATTGACAGTGGTGTGTGAGTGTGCCCTGTAATGGGTTGGCACCCCACCCTGGGTTGCTCCCTGCCTAACACCCATATGCGCTAGACCCTCCAAATGCTATACAGCTCCTCTTCCTCAGGCAACCACGCAGTCCACATTTTTGCTACTGGGAGGGAGCAAAAACATGAAGTATCTGTGGGCCCCTGAGCAGCGGATTGGGAAACAATTTTACCCAGGATGAGTGGTTACAGAAAATGGATGATGGATGGAGGGAAGTTGTTCACAAAAATGAGACACTTTTAAAAACACAAAGATGACCTTATGGGTTTTGGGCATGAGCGTCAGGTGACCACGCCTGTCCATGTTGGCGCGTCTTGCCCGTTCCTTAGCTCCCGTGTCTTTGTACCTATCTTTGTTTTATTCGTTTCCATCGCCCCGGTAACCCTGTCCCGACCACTTTTAAATCTGTCCCAAATGTTCGTGCAGCACACCTCTTATATACACTCAGCTCCGTTTTTTATCATTTCCCTGCCAAAATGGCAATGGTGCATTTGTTTGAGTGGATGTGCAGTCATTTGTCGTCCCTCCTCACTGCTGGCCTTCCCTGCAATGGGGAACTCGGATAAAACCCTCATCCGTTCTCCACTCCTGGGTCAAGTGCTTCTGCCTGGGGGGGGGGATCCGCCCAGGCTTCCACACGTACCCTGAGTGCTGCCAGTGCTTCAGAGTTCTGCATATTCATAACACTCTGATGGGTTTTCAAAAGCATAAAAACACCTAAAATAATATAATCATGTCCATCACTCACCAATCTCAAATGCAGTTTATCTAATATATTATGCATGCAGACCCTCACAAAATTTTGCTGCCATTCTGTACTGTTTTGTTGCTGCATCCATAGATATTTCTGGCTCCAATTAATTACATTTGGATTTGGGGCAGGTTAGCTCAGGCAGTAACACCATGGCTTCGCACCTCTAGGGTTGTGGCTGACAATCATGCCTGCATCTGTGTGTGCGTGTGTGTGTGTGTGTGTGTGTGTTATGTTATGTTTATATTACATTGTGGGGACCAAGTGTCCCCCACAATATAATAAAAACCTTTTATTTTGACATTGTGGGGACTATTTTTCAGGATCTGTAAATGCAATCAAAAAACTAAAAATGCCAAAAGTCTTGTATTTTGTTTTGTTACTTATGGTTATGGTTACGGCTGGGTAGGGAGTAAGGTCGTCATGAGTTTTCCCCATAGAAATGAATGGAGAGTCCCCACAAAGATAATTGCAAACCTGTGTTTGTGTGTGTGTATATAAACAAGAGAGAGAGAGAGAGAGAGAGAGAGGAGTCTGCATGCTTTCCCAGTATTTCTGTGGGTTTCCTTTGGGTGATCCGATTCCTCGCACAAATCTAGAGATGCATGTGTGTGCGCTCTGTGCTCTCTGATGGACTGAGCCCTGTGCATTCTGGGATACACCCTGTGCATTCTGGGATACGCTCCAGGCTTTCCGGGACCCTGCACAGAATGGGTGCTTATGGAAAACGGAGGACTGTCATTTGGATGCATGTCAAAGCAAAAGTATTCCACATGAAATGTTAATCGCAAATAATTGATCTGTATAATTATTTTATTGCATGCTATCACTCACCTAATTAAACTAATTGTTAAATAACATTTGTTTTATACTATCATCTGACAGTTCTGTGTACATGTGTGTGAGCACATTTGTGTGTTTTTTAATGCAGAAATAGAAAACAGAATAGCAAACCAAACGTTGGATGTGCTCTGCACAGTGTGGCGAGGTTGTTTGAACAGGTAATGGATGAACTCCTGCCAGACAGGGGTGTGTCTGTTGTAGTGACTGTGTGGGGCCAATAGGGGGCTCCACCTAATACTTTACAGAAAATTAGTTTGGATGGGCTTCAGCCTTCGTGCGACAGCAGGAAATGAAGGGACGCATAACAATAAAAAAAATACGCACTGCCACGGTGCAGTCTGATGGTGTAGCGTTGTACATTTATTATGATTTAATCCATGACCAGAATCAGCTGCGAATGGTAAGGGAAACGGCAAAACCACAGCCTATAAAATGATTTCTTAATTACTCTTGCTTGGCTGGCCTGTCGAACCAGCTATGAATGGGACAATAAGGAGCGGAGCCTTCTGTCCTCCTTTAAATCTTCATAAATGTCCAGGGCAATCTTCAGCAGTGAAGCTCCATTAGCATACAAGCTATTGGTAACAATCCAGTCCGCACTTGCTTATACCTCTCCTGCAGGCCGAATCCTGAAATGGTAATGAGTTGATACAAATGACTTATATAGCTGTTACGCTGCTATCAGGCTGAGCTAAGCAATCATAAAAACCATTGTCCATTCCTGGTGTAAGATTTAATGTATTCAGTTTGATTTAATACTGCTGTTGGCCAAAATGGAATGGGTGGGGGGGGGGGGGGGGGGGGGCCAACGCCCGCGGGGCCGTTTTTTAAATA
>JABJVO010000015.1:2766750-2780045 GCA_026770805.1 Boulengeromyrus knoepffleri | reverse complement strand
TTAGTAAACAAATGATAGAAGTAATGGTTTTTGTTATAAACCCAATAAATTTCAATCTTTTTATTGAACTAATGAAACTGTTTGTTAGCTCTGTATGTACTGGAAGCTTTCTTTGAGTACTGGTTCTGAAACTGATTTTGATGTGGAATGATTAAACAGGAAGTGCACTCACGCCAGATGCTGGAAGCTGAATCCAAGACTTTGTGTTGTGGAATCTCAGATTTGAGGCCAACACGCCTTCTGAAGGTGAAAAAAATAAAAGTACAGTAAATGAAAGAAGAGAGCATCTGCAGGATGGTGAAGAGCAGGCCTCACTGCGGGCCTCACTGCGGGCCTCACTGGTTCTCCTGAGGGACACAGATGGAGCAAAGCTTCCCCTACAGAGGTGGCCATCAAACAGCTTGAGTTCACATAATCAGATCGGACCACTAATGGCTGAAGTTTCACATTCCCTAAATAGCTGTGGCAGGTCGCAGCACTGGCCGTGATAAATGCTCACACTGTGAGCCGCAACTAATTACAAAGTGTGGCAGCTAGGAAAATGGCGCTAATCAATAGAGACGGCATTCGCCGGACATGTTTAAAGGTGCCAACAGCAGTCGCCGCAACCTGTTAGCGTCATATGTGAAGATCCGATATGCCGTAAACGGCTTGTATCGGCCACAAAGGCTGTGTGTGCTGGAGTGAAAAGGAGACATCTCTGAATACACACACACACACACACACATAAATACAGTATATTATTTAAATTAATATGCATTATATGCATCAGATCGTCCAAAAAAAATTATTTATAATATTAAGGCAAAAAATAAAATGTAACGTCAAAATATTCTGATTTAAATAAACTTTGTCTCTGTGCCGTTGTTTTGTCGAATCAAGTGGCCTTTACAGTCATACTGACCATGTACGGGTGTTTAAGTGCTGAACAATATATATATATACTGCTGATACAGTATATAATGCAATCGTGTCGGTAAACAATGAACAACGCCCAGTATAAGGGATGAAGCAAGTAGTGTTCATATCCTGACATTGCCTTTGCTCAGTGATACACTGTAAGCTACACTTTGAGTGACAACTTAAATGTGCCATAATCGCGTCACAGTCAGACTGTTCGTTCTCCAAAAGCAGCAAGTGGTGGTTTTCAGAGATGAGGGCTGATCCACCCAAGACCAATATAACCCCAGTAGCTGGGGCCTCGTCCACACTGACGCTAACCCTGGTTTAGCACTCCATGCACATGCGGCACCACAATTACTATTTCATTTATTTCCACGCCTGGTCTAAATTTGGCTTTAGGCCCCAAAATGACTATTGACATTGATATGGAATAAAAGAACCCAGACCTGCCTGTGTCAATTTTTCATTCTTTCGTGCCCGGGGGGAGGGCGGGGGTGTATCAGTACCCCTGGGCCTCAGTGTCCTATCAGAACCAACTTGTCCTACTTAGGCCAAGCTCGTGTCAGGCATGAGAGTCCAATCAGTCTTAATTCTCCGAATGGAAGAAACAATAGTGAAATTACTACTGGAATGATGGCCTTGAAATTGCATAGTCCGGGGGGCAGGGGGGGGGTATTTCTGAAAGGACACGCTTTACCCATTTCATTAATACAGGTCATGCTACGAGGTTGGGCAGATTTGTGAGTGTAGGTGGACGGGATAGAGAGGCCTTAAATCCAGATGTTTTTGTTTGATCGTCCCTATTTGGTTTTCCTGAGTTCACTTTATCTCTCCGAAACAGAGCAACACAATTCATCCCGATGATTGCTATAAAAAATACACTTCTTCTGACAGCAGGAACATAAATCTCGATGGTGCCTCCTATTTATGGAGCAACTTTAAATTGTTTATATTCCAGCTATTGATTATCTGTTCCGTTTTTCTTCCCAGGATACCTGCTCCATGTTAATATTACTGAGTGAGGATTTGGCACCTTAAACCTGTTGCTGATTTATACTTTCCGTACGAGGAACTACAGAAACATTTATAACCTATTTCATGCTGAATATTAGATTCAAGATTGAAATTGTCATTCCTACACATCAACACACTGTGCAGCGTAAAGGGTCCTGGTGCGTAGTACAAAAAATACGATATAACAAGTTAAAAGAATGGAATTTATAATAACAAAAACACATACAGTATGTAAAAGGAAAAAAACTATAAAAATATAATATAGAAATGGTATGTTGACTAGAATGTGACAGTGCATCTGAGGAGGACAATGAAATGCTATGGGGAGGGCGTGTACATTGTAGCCGGTAGGTATGTCCTGTGACAATAAAGTTAGCCTGTAGGGAGCGCCGGTGTTCACGTCCATACTGGGGGGGGCTGTGAGGACAGTGAGAGGCGGCGTTATATTAGAATATATATATATATATATATATCTATATATTAAAATGGCAAATAGAATGATGTGACACAGATGTGGGTACAGGGATTGAATTTTATTTTGGGCAGCAGGTTTAAAGAAAAAGGAGTCAAGGCAATGACATGGGGGGGGGTGGGGGGGGCATAAAGGGACTGAAAACAAACATCTTTTGGCGAGACAGGAAAACAGAACAGAGCCAGACGAGATCGTGGGGAAGTGAAAGAACAAGATGTGGGTGGCAAGACATGAGACAAAGCGAGAGAGAGAGAGAGAGAGAGAGAGAGAGAGAAAGAGATGCCAAACCGAGGAAAGGGTAGACCGAATTAATGAGAGACACCCGTCAGCTGATGCGCCATATGGACTTGGCCACGCCCCTCAGGATCCTGCCGTTTCCTTGAGTTACTTTTCCTCAAAATAATTATATTTAAAGCGCTTTGTGGGTCATCGGAGGCGTTTATATAAGCTTCTGACACACAGCGAGATGTACTGTAGTCTGAAGTGGTACTTTAAGTTTAAAGAAGGCAGGTGAATAATCCAAGGCCACAAACATATCCAAACATATTAAAATAGCCCTCACAGGAGTATCTCTCTTATCCATGAGCTCACAGGGGCTTCGCTGGATTGCCATCACAGTGCAGATACGTGCAGATGCTTCCGGCTGGTGTCGCTGTATTAGCGTGTCTGTGCTGGATGCATAAAGTGTCTTATTCCTCTTTAGCATTTTGCATGTAGCTATAAAAATGAAATCGTACATCACAACTTAACATTTCAAACGAGCAGAAAATACTTCCTGTCTTCCTCATGCTCGAGTACTAAATTTGCTATTTTGCTGCTGGCATGTTAAAAAAAAAAAAAAATCTAACCTAGTTTACGAGCAAAAGCACTAGAGTCCTTGGTTGACTTAAATTTTCATTTCGCATCTGGCTTAACAATTCAAGAATTTATTTGCATGGATGAGCAGAGTGTCTATGCATGTGGCATGGCAAAGGATTCTTGCCGTTTGTACAGTGTGTTCCGTGGCATTGAGCAGGTTCATGCACTGTCATGCCTGCATCGGCTTTCTTCATTGCTCCTTCAGTACACCTGGCTCTTCACTCTTAAGGACATATCAATGGGCACAATAGGGAGGGAGAACTCACCTTGACTTCATGTTTCAAGCTTACACAACTCACAGTAATAGAAGGTAACAATAAGTAATAATACCATTTTCCTAAATAATAACAATACTATACTACTACTGTTACAACTATTACTACTACTACTAATAATAAAGAAACAATAACAACAATAGTAGTACTTGTACTACTATTACTATTACTACTGCTCCTCTTCCTCCTCCTCCTCCTACTACTACTAATAATAATGAAACAATAACAACAATAGTAGTACTAGTACTACTATTACTATTACTACTGCTCCTCTTCCTCCTCCTCCTCCTACTACTACTAATAATAATGATAACAATAACAACAATAGTAGTACTAGTACTACTATTACTATTACTACTGCTCCCCTTCCTCCTCCTCCTCCTCCTCCTACTACTACTACTACTACTACTAATAATAATAATACACCTGAAGCAGGGGTGGGAAATCTTATCCGCAAAGGGCCGGTGTGCATGTGGGTTTTCGCTGCAACTCCTTAATTAGATTACTAATTAGAGGAATGATTGGCTGAAGAGTCCTCACACCTGGGTTTGAACAGCTGACCTACAGGTTATCCCAAAAACCTGCACACACACCGGCCCTTTGCGGATAAGATCGCCCACCCCTGACCTAAAGGCACTTCAGAAGAATGACTGTTTTGCAGAATCAGCCTGCTGTAGCTTTTAAATACTGGAATTCTGATTCTACTCGAGTTCTATTATAATCAAGCCAGATTGCAGATTAACTAGTTTTTGCATTGAAAATGATAGAGTAATTTTAATATTTGAAGTTATGGGACGTGGCAACAAATCTGTACTCTGAAAAAAAAGCATAAGAGTCAAATTAGTAACATATGAAAGTCTAACGATGCTCCATCATTTGACGATGCATATTTTATGACCCACTGCATGAAAACACATGCGACCATTGCATGGTTTGCGATTGAGACATCATTGTGCAAATAGCTAGGGAAATTACAAGATGCATTTTGCATGGAGTCTGTCGAAAGAAATCACTGTTCATGTTCCTGCTAGCCTTGTTTTTTAATGAGGTGTTTAATTTCCAAGACACTCAAATTCCACCACATGCATATATAATGCATTTGAACATAATAATACATTATATATCGATTTGTTTTGGAATGATGGAAGTAGTTTTCAAGTGTTATGGGTGTGTTTTTTTTCATTACTAGAAGAATATTTTAAATGACAACACAGGATTGCAATTTCCATTCAATGTGTATTATGTAATTGAGTTACTTAACATATAGTTGCAAACCATAAATGTCCTCCCCCACAAAAGTGGTTGAGTCTGACCTAGTAAGACAAACGGGGCTATATATTTAAAATCTGCACATCTCCATTCTCAAATCACCATTCTGTAAAGGTAAGTACTCCAGACGTTCATCTGCTTGCTGCTCTCCTTCTCCTAACGACTTGTGCATTTAATCAGGAAAGCGGTGCCGTTTCCCCCGTTTACCGGTCACAGCCACACGCACGCGGCGCACTTTTTCATCATCATCTTACAGTGGCTCCTTACATGCTGCTGTGTGCAGAGCAAACCACTGTGTCAGTCAGATACTGCCCTTGGGGCATCGGCGTAATGCCAGATCATGGAATAGCAAAGAACCAGTTCCAGTGTTTTTGTAGCAGAAAAAAAGAAAGAAATGTTTTCTCTCACTGCTGGGAAATGGCATCCCAAGTTGAAAGACTCTGCGTGGCTGGCTCACAACCATGCCCCCCCCAACACCACTTACAGTTAACAGTTGTTATCAGGCGAATCGACGCAGATGGAGGAAGATCTGGGGTCCACAGTATGCAGTAGCCGACTCCAATCAAATTAAAATGGGAAGCATTCCACTGCAGCCAAATTCTTACCGGGCTGCAGACCACACAGGCTGATATCGACTTTATGCGAAAGTTGGCGTGGTAACTCGTAGGGAGGGACGTGGACAAAGCATACACCATGTGCAGCCCCGTGACGCATGAAGTACGTAAGGTCATGCCTTGTGTATCACTGCATACAGATACTGCACTCAGTGCCGACCACATTTTCCGAGGGGGCACTGACTTAGCAAACCCCCCCGGGACCGAGGAGCATATAAAAGTGACACGTGAGGTACACCGCCCAAGACAAGGTGAGGGGTTAGGGGCTGAGGGCAGGGTTATGAGAGCTGATCTGATGCTACAACATACAAAGCAAAGTAGACAGAAGTAGGACTTTTTACGGTCTTCAATCTTCTTGGTCATACTTTACTTGAACGGACACGAACAATGTAATAATACATGCTTACTTAATGCATTAATTATTAACTGTTAGTTACATACTGATCCCGTGCTTATTCGTCATTAATCAAACAGGTATTCCATTCAGGCACTATATCATTTAACACTTAACTAATTAGCTAAGAATGGTACGACCAGGGAAGTTTCTTGCTATTGAAAAGACCAGAGGCTAAGTCAAGTTCACCTGGGGCTTTGACACATTTTTAAGGAAGATAATTGACATCAGGGCTAATATACAGACCTAATGACACCCATGGTATGATTTCTCCTGGGGGGGGGGGGCACAAAAACTACTTATTACCTCATTTACTACTCAAGAACAAATCTTGAACTAATATAGGCTTCCCCATGAAACACTTGAACTGTCACTGAATTGATTAACATGAGCTCAGTATGTAACTAAGACTTAGTTTGTGGTTAATTAACACGTGAGTTATAACATAATACTATATTATTTTTTGAAAACTAACTTGAAATGCTGGACTGTCCAATTACTGTAAATATTAATTAGTAGGTTTCTATTTCGTCCTTTCTAAATAGTTACGTGTTGCATATTCAAAAAAAGAATAAAACTTCTAAAACAACTTTTACAGATTAGCATCAGCTATTACTGCAGAAATTACAAAAAAACATAGCGTGTAGAAATACTGAACAAACAGACAAGTAACCAGAAAGTAAATAAATGATTTTAATTGACTTTATTAATTAGTTCCTTGATCTTATCATGTCTTCTGCCTCTGGATATAGATCACTGCCGTAACGGGAAAGATAAAAATGTATAAATCGAAGAAAACACATCAAAATTATCATTGTTTGCCACACGTCACACTGCATCCCGTACTCATTAGGCGACAGACTTGTATGCAGATGAGATCTGATACATCAGCCAGGCCTACGATATACAGAAGGGTCACCTAGCGCTGCACTGAATGAAAGCCACATATATTCCTATTAGGCAAAATAGATGTGTAAATTATTTTTTGCTGCCTACCAGGTACTGTATGCAGATCAGATACCATCAGTCACAAATGCCTTAAAGGATCGCATCTTTTTGAAGGCAGACCGAAAAACAACACATTTGCATAATAATTGTTCTGTCAAGATTGGATAAATGTAGAGATAAAACTTGTATCAGGGCTCTTACTTTTACCCTCCCTTTAGGTGGTAGAGTATATAAATAATATTATTTAAATTCCGAATAGCTTTACAACGAAAGTTTTTATATAGGGTGCTGGAAGGCCAGTTTTATTTCACATGCTTTATCTAAAGACATCCGATTAACTGGGATGGGAAAAAAATGGTAAAAATAATGAAAAACGTTCCGAAGCTACTGTATTGTTACTTATTTATACGAGAACAACTGGAACGTTACTGGGGAGCGTAACAGAGAAGACAATGCCATACTTTTATATAGAGGACAGGATTGTCAGTTTTCTTATGTCTGTGGTGAAACGCGGTACTGAGCTGGTTTGCATTTCTCCTCTGATTGCACTTTCGGAAATGAAAGGGAAGGCTTTGCTGTACGCTCCGGCAAACCTGCGCATTGACAGCCTCTTGCATGAGGTCCCGTGTGGCCATAGGTTGGGTAATCTATCCTGTACTTTTAAAATAATAAAGAAAAAGCTCACACGATTCTTCCAGGTGTAATATATGGATGAAACTTTAACTATGCAAGAGGTCTGTATTTTATTATTTAAACAGTCAGGCTTTTTTCCCCAGAAGGTTCAAGGTTCATCCCATTTCCCGCCTTCATTTAGTGTGAATGGCAAATCTGAAATATCCATAACTTACGATATCAAGTTTCTTTCCCATTTGATATTTGGTAACAATATAGAATCACTTTCGCTGTCAGTATAGCACTTTCGGCAGTGTTATGTTCAAATATTGAGAGAGAGAACATCAAATATTCAGGGTCAATCTATATTTAGTTTGGAGTATGGTGTACAATCGGCATAATCAGCAGGCAGGAAAGGCACAACTGAATGACGGGTAAGCAGAAGAATGGCAGGAGTAGGTGTTACACGTCTGTGACGACTTCAGCTCCAGAGCAATTCCTACTGTTTCGTTATTAGAGCAGTGAGGTACAAATCAGGCTCCGGGAGATTACTATGCGTGCGTTTTTTCATCCTATGTATGTCATTCAACAGTCTGTGGGAACCGTTTTGCACGTCCACAACCGAGTGAAAATATAGAAGAGATTGAGTTAGCCATAGAAAATCATTTGTTTCAAGCCACAAAAGATATTCAATGAACCCTTGCACAATGAACAAGTGTTCAGTCAAACATATGTAAAACACAAAAAAAAAAAATCAAAGGAGATATTAACTTCCTCACTTGCTCACTGTTTGCCTCACTGGAGTAACCCATATAAAGTGAATCGTAACATCTGAGAATGGAGAACATAATTAGGGAGAACGAGGACAAATGCTTCTGAGAATAAACATCATCAGGCTGTAAAATATGAATAAATGCATCACAAATTAATTTATAAGTATCATCTGGTTTTGTTTTTTAACCCAACGCAGATGAGAAATATCAGAGCTGCTACTCAGTTGAGTGCCAGGGTCCATGCAAGTTTTTGCCAGCCTCTTACTGTTAGTCTGGACAGCAAATAATTGTTTAGAAGCGAATCGACCAAAAGTATATCAATAAATTGTGACTACTTCAGATCACCACCGCTGCGCGTAAATGTTTCCTTGATTTTTGGAGCAAAAACAGGCAAATAATATTTAACAAGGACAGACGCGGCTGAAGGGTAGCTCAGTTCGCTAGCAGTGTTTCGCACTGCAGTCACTGGTGGATTACTTGTGCGTTGACATTGCCTGTCATGTTGTTTGATTAATGGCTGTATGAAAATTCTGTTGGTGGATATTCTGCAGCAGGGTCTGTCTCTTTTATTCACTTATCTGGTTTTGTGTCTGCTTGCTCATTTAGGGTGAAGGGATATCTGCATTTTAGAAGCACATTTTACTTTTCTGGGTCCAGGGTGTATCCTGCATACCTTATTCCCTGTGCATCGTGCGATAGGCTCTCTGTGACCCTGTACAGGATGAGCGGTTATGGGAGATAGAGTGATTGGTGGGTCTCTTTTTGCTAAAACAATACCCCTTCCTACTGCTGCCGATTCTATTAAAGACAGTATTTGTATGCTGCGATGCCACTAGCTATGATGCTGTGTCACACAGTTTTGAAGACCGGGGAGCTACGTTCGTTCATACCCTCAAATCCCAAGCCTTATGTGGCTTCATCCTCCAAGCGTTTGACCTCCCATGAAAGCTCAGGAGTCAGATAATCGAGTCACTGCGGTTTACGTGTGTAAGATGTCAAAATTTTTCCAAGTTCAATAAAATAAGTTACTGCAACGTTCGCTGGAACTGTGGCACTCCTGGAATTTCATCCCCTGAGACAAAGCCTAGCTGAAGACCCACTGTAGGATCGGAAAGCACAAACTTGAGGTATAAGAAATAAAACATAATTGTACAATCGTAGACATTAAGCGGAAACGCATGATGACATCTTGCTGGTCCCTGGGCTGATTAAGGCCTCATTACGCACCTCTGGACTCTGCGTGGACAGTGTTTCCATGCGACCATCGTGAGCCATGCGATTCCTTCTGCAGGCGATGGGGAAGCTTTTACCAAATGATCCACTTCGAATTCTCCCTAGCATCAATGCTTTTAAGAGGCTTTGGGTCCCACTCATTAATATGACATTAAAAATTACAGCAGAGAAGACGAAGAAAATAAGATATGGAGGGAAAAGGGTGAAAAAAAAAATATTCACACACCCATTTTATTTTAGAAGCAAATTAAATCTAAGTAGTTATTTGCTGTGGGTTATGCAAAGCTGGTCAGCATTTCCCTCTTCCCTCAGAATCCATATTATAGAAGTAAACTAAAGTTGGAAAATGTCAATTTTACTTGCATCCTTTCATAAACTAATGACATGAGATCCCTGGAAAAAAAACAGATTAAAATCTCCTCTACAGAGAAATAACACATTTTTATTAACAAGTTCTTGAAATCAACATACTTGTCAGATGAAAAAACAATTTTATTCTGTATATGCGCCCCGCATGCTTTTTTGTCCAAAGTAAATTACAATTCTATAAAAAGTATATATAAATGATTCACACACACACATACATGGGGGAATGGGGACATGCATCGTGCTCAGTTATACTGCAGAGTCTTCATTAGTGTTCAGGCATTCAGTCTTTGCTCGGATGATAAACAGAGGCATATGACACAGAGCCTGACCAGAGAACAGGGTCTTTATTTTGGGAAGCGCTGCCCTTTTCAGGGTAGAGAAGCTTCTGTAATGATGGAACTGGAGACACAAACACACGAAAAACACCATTTCTGTAGGTACAGAAACAATACCCTACTGGGCTGAGTGCCGGAAGGTAATGCTGACTCACGTGGGGTCATGACGGGTGTGGCTTCTCTCTGGTTAACAGCGGCCAAAAAAAAAATCAGAAAACAAAATTACATACTTTCCAAGGAACAAAGGATAGTGAACTCAATCGGCAAAGCAAACCCCATTCCCCCCTCCTTCCAAAACACCATGTTTATTCAGTTTTAATAAGTATATTTCAGCGTCATTACTTGAGGAAATGCAACATTTTATTTTACTGAATAAGTTATATACAATTATCATCATTATCAGTGAAGACTGTTACCAACGACGAGACCATAATAGCAATAATGGCCGTAAGATGTGGTTGTTTTTCACCACAGCTCGAGCCAGAGAGGCATTCAGCAGTCTAGCGCTGACTTCGTTCCATGAGATATTATGGTAGCGCTGGGCTATTTGTCATTGTTGAGACAAAGAAGAAGTCGCCGCTTAGCAGGCTGTAGGTCCACACCCTGTACCATGCCGCCTGCGTAAACGCGACTCTATTTTAAGGCATCTTGGGCCGAGACAGCCTCATCCGTTAGTGCTTTGAATGATGAATCATGATGAAAACATTTTAAGGGCTGTGACGTCACTTCCTTAGATACGAAAGTCGAGGTTATTTGGCTTTAAGAATGGTTATGTTTGCAAAAAAAAAAGAAATTAAAAAAATTAAAATTAACAGCACACATCATTAATGAGTTCAGAAAATATGGAGAAATAGTGATAAATAAATAAAATAAAATATGCTCTTTTGCTCTTTAGCACACTGTCTTTAATCTGGTGTTAAGTTCTTACTTATTGTGTGAAATTACAAAATGCTGCACGTAATTTTGAAACTTAAGGCTTTATTCAAACCCTGAAAAATCAAAATGAAAGCTCTGTAAATTGTTACTTTCTGTGAGATTAAGCATGACTTACCATTAGCTTTCTGTCTTTTCTAATTAATTTCTGTGATTTTATGGATGATGGTGCGATATCATATCGACACTCGGTAATGGCGCACTTACCTTATCCATCCCAGGAAACTACATTTCTGTCCATTTCCGTTCAGCTCAAAACTGAAATTTGTTATTTGTTAAACGAGGTCACCTCGACAAACTGACGTTAATGAAATGTGGATTAGCTATGCCCATGTTGTGGTGTGGCTCCGGGGGCAACACTGTCGTCTTACGGCTTCTCGCCTCGGGGTTCGATTCCCCCCGAGGCTATGAGGAGCGCCATCATGCTCTTCCTCTGCCATGTGGTGGTCTTGAGTGACCCGCAGCCCAATAACATGCAGTTAAGTGGATTAGTGCCTCTGAATTACCCATAGTGTGATTGCCCTGCGATGGACTGGCACATGCCCAGGCTGCTGCCTCCCCAGCACTAAGCCCCCTCCATGCAGGGATAGACTGCAGGGTCACCGCAATCCAGTCCTGTGTATGTCGTAAGGGAGATGGATGGGTGTGTGTATGTCTGAGTATAGTAACAACGGCAAAACCTATAAGATACATAAAGAGTCTGAGATTCTTTTTCTAGTTCTAACAGTTTACCTCAGGTCTGGGCTGAATTTTAATAGAAAATATATTTTATACACAATCCTCAAATCCAAACAGTTTTTAATTAAAGAATGTGAACACGGACGACCGCAGTGAGGCACCTTACAGTGCTGCCTATTTCACATCAGCTCATTGAAACTATTATCGCTTAATGCCGTGTGCAAATTAAATGAAAGGCCTACAACTCAAGCGGTATTTCTGCTTATCATAGTTTCGGCCCCACCTTCCAATGAGAGGCAATGTGGGCATATATGCATGTAGGAAGTATCTGAGATAATGAGATATGTGACAGCTGGGCTAATTGCTGTCAAACACTTCATAGATCTTATCTTACGATTCAGATGTGGACGTTGGGAGATGGTCAAGGATGGGACCAAACCCATTTGTCCATTTTCTGTACCCACTTGTCCTGTTCACGGTTGTGGGGGTCTGGACCCTATTGGTACAAGGCAAGGAACAACCCAGGGTGGGGTTCCAACCCATCACAGGGCGCACTCATACGCTATTCGCACCAAAGGGCAATTTGGTAACTGGACTGTGGGGGGAAACTGGAGTACATAGAAAACCCCATGACAACACGGAAGGGGACATGCAAACAACACACACATGGAACCATGACGAAGACTGGAACCCAGAGGCTACTGGAGCAAGGCAGGGATCAACCCAGGATGGGGGGCGTCGACCCATTGCCTGGCACACACCATTCACGCCTACGGACGGTCTGGTCCAACTCTAATTCACTTTAGCATGTTTTTAGGCTGGGGGGGTGGGCTGGCGAGGAGACTCGATCCCTCTGCCCGCAGAACCAGGATTAAACCAGGATTTAAAAATGCAGAT
The DNA here is from genome assembly GCA_026770805.1 of Boulengeromyrus knoepffleri. Classification (NCBI taxonomy): domain Eukaryota; kingdom Metazoa; phylum Chordata; class Actinopteri; order Osteoglossiformes; family Mormyridae; genus Boulengeromyrus; species Boulengeromyrus knoepffleri. The sequence goes on along the minus strand of JABJVO010000015.1, from coordinate 2,767,468 downwards.
CTGTTTAAAAATATAGAGCGGTCTCTTAATTTTTTCCACGGCTATATATATATGTGTGTAATCTTGTATTTCAGTATTATATAGTGATCTATCACATAAACGTAACTTATCTTAAGCAACACTGTATTGTAAGCTGTAAGCCATATACAGTTAAAAGCACATTCTGCACATATGTGATACATTCATGCTTTATATTCAGCACCTTGGATGTGTGGTGTTCTGACCCAAACGCTGCAGGTGACGCGTCCCGTAGGCATACGGAGCTGAGGGCCCATAATTGCATCCACTCTGCCGTGAAACAATGAGCCCAGAGTCAGCAGCACCTCGCTAATGGAAACGCGCGGCGCTGGAGCGGCATCATCCTGACCCGCGCGGCGCCGACGTCCGGCAGTCTCTCCCCCGCGCCCTTCAAAAAGCGGCATTTAGCATCTGCCAAGGCTACATCTCTCACCCGACTGGGGACCGGAGGGGCATCTCGCCAGGGTCCCCCATCAAGCTCTCGGGGACCTCGGTCACCCCCCGTCACACTTACATCATGTCTCACAGAAGTACTTGTAGCGTCTTTGCATATTCATGTGTGGTGAATACTGTGCAGTGCCATGTGAAGTCCAGCCAGGAGGAAGGAGGATAGCTCCCACGGTGAATAAAAGGGTTGCTAAGTTCAGGCTGCAGTATTTATTTAACACTGGGAATGGATTCACTGTGCCAAGTGTCAGGG
>JABJVO010000015.1:2737424-2765478 GCA_026770805.1 Boulengeromyrus knoepffleri | reverse complement strand
AAACACCCCAGATCCCCCCACGCCATTCTCTCGCCCCCCCCCCCCCCCCCCCCCCCCCCCCAAGTTAATTTATGTACTTATTTATTTTCAGGTAGAAAAACTGTGCAAAGGGTTACTCCTTTCACAAGTGTTACGGCCACTCAAGTCATCTTTCAAAGAGGGTCCGAGTGCTTCACTGAGAAGAGCATAAGTCGTCCTTAATGTAGGTTTCAAGATTAAATTTGTATTCACTCACCCACTGAATGCCTATTTCAGGTCATACTATCTGCGGTTTTAAATATCAGAATCCCAATCCAATAGACCCCCCTCCTCCCCCATGAAGCCTCTTTATAATTTGCGGTATGAAACGGGTATAATGGAATCAGATGGACTAAGCAATCCTGTTCTGCATTCAGCTTATAATTTTATATGAATTATTTTGGGCAGACGACATCATTCTGCATGAACGAATGGATTTGGCATCGCAAACACACAACCAACGCTTCTTGGCGGCCTTGTGAATTCTGGTTATGGTTGGCGAAAGTCCAGAATTTCAGTATATTATATTTTAAACTTCACAAAGCTGGCTTTACAGTACCATTAAATGAGCCCAGTCTCCAGCGGAAAAAGGTATTGACCCCAAAGTAGCCAGGACTAGGACTTGGGAGGAACAACGTATCAGTTGCCTGACCATGTGCTCTGTGCCTTTTTATAAGTCTGACCCTAAATGTCACCCCATTACCTTTTAGAGGGGATTGCCAAAAAACCTGCAAACAACGTAATATCAGCACATAATAAAGCATGTTCTTCTGAAAGTAATGGAAGGTAATTCTGACGGTGTGCTGCTCTTTGGACGGATCCCAATGCTTTTATGTGCACGAAACCAGTCATTTTGTTGGTTAAATTTCACTTTACCGTCTATTAACCTAAATCAGCTTCATTAGATCTATAGACAACATGACTGGGAAAGATGCCTTCTGAATTTAGGAATGCACTATGTTACAAGATCAGGCAGTATAAGTGTTGCATACTTTATGAATATCTTATGCCGCCAATACATTGCAAGCCTGACTACCATGTGCACATAATCGCCGTATTTTAATAACCGTAAATGTCGCAAACAACTGAACTATTGGCTTTATATGCATTTTTAAGCATCCAAATAATATGGAGCCAGCAGACTAACTGCAATTCGTGTTAGTATTTTGTCAGGTCGCATGACCAGTGCATGTTACATTGAACTGTGGACTAATTTAGAAATACTTTCTTAACAAGCATTTAACTGGCAAGTAAAAGCAGCTGATGATGCCTGGGTGGCCCCGGTATACGGGCTATATGACGCCGGGGCGGCCCCGGTATACGGGTTATATGACGCCGGGGCGGCCCCGTTATACGGGCTATATGACGCCGGGGCGGCCCCGGTATACGGGCTATATGACGCCGGGGCGGCCCCGGTATACGGGCTATATGACGCCGGGGCGGCCCCGGCATACGGGCTATATGACGCCGGGGCGGCCCTGTTATATGGGCTATATGACGCCGGTCCCGGTATATGGGCTATATGACACCTGGGCGGCCCCGGTATACGGGCTATATGACGCCGGTCCTGGTATACGGGCTATATGACGCCGGGGCGGCCCCGGTATACGGGCTATATGACGCCGGTCCTGGTATACGGGCTATATGACGCCTGGGTGGCCCCGGTATACGGGCTATATGACACCGGGGCGGCCCCGGTATACGGGCTATATGACGCCGGGGCGGCCCCGTTATATGGGCTATATGACGCCGGTCCCGGTATATGGGCTATATGACACCTGGGTGGCCCCGGTATATGGGCTATATGACGCCGGTCCCGGTATACGGGCTATATGACGCCGGGGCCGCCCTGGTATATGGGCTATATATCAGAACAGACATAATCAAAATCTGTAAACCAGAACTTTGCTCATTTACTCGTAGTACATTGTCTTGACATGTCATGCAAAAAGCAATGTCAAAAAAAACAAAATGGAGAGTTTAGATTAGTGTTTTCCATGTGGTTCAGATCATGAAAGAGGCCCAGTATACACTTAGGTTTAAAATGCATCCTTTTGGTAATCGTATCGCAAGTGGACAGTACTAAAGACGAGAGTTAAGGACCAGCAAGACGCATTGTGATCCGATCAGACTACTTGCCAAGGTGGTCTTGGGTGCATTTGATCACATATCTTTTGTAGTGTAAACGCTAATGTGTCCTGATGCCCTGACAAGGACATCACAATAACGTGCACAGGGTCATTTGACCTTCTCGTTCAAGGCGCTGTTCAAATCCCGGTCCTCAAGGTCCAAGCATTGCTGATTTTCCAGCCTTCCTTTACCTGTGAGCCAGATGTGAAGCCTCTGTGGCCAATCAGGATCAGTAATTAATTAAACTACCTGGGAGAACTGAAAACACGGCCTGGATTTGGAATCGAGCGCTAGATTTGAAGAGCCCTATTCTCGTTGAAGTAATATAGGTGAAATCTGAGCACACCTGGTCAGCTGGACACATTGAAGATGTATGGTAAACAGAAGTGTCTCTATACAATGTGTCTCAGCAGTCTACCTGAGATCTGATCACCCTAGACGCATTTTAAAATCAAGTGAGTGAGATCCACTTGCCATCATGTAACATTATCACATAAAATCCCTACTTCATTTCTCATGTCTCTCAGGCGTATAACAAAAAAACGCAAAACATTACCCTTCACTTTCTTGCCTTGATATGATGATCCAGCACTAGGGAAATGTGTCAAATCCTTAGCATGTACGTAATAAATAAGTAACGAGGCGCACAAAATGAAAGCACGCAAAGAAAGAACAAAAGCATGTGCCTGTGCTCTTCGCTGAGATACCGTCCGTCACTTTGAACCTTCATTAGAACGAGTGTCGAGTCGTCTTGCAGCCACCTATTAAGCTATCGTCACTTTGATTTATGCTGTGACATCGCAGACGTATCTCCAAACAAATGACATGTATGTACCTCTAAAACTGTGAAAACTTTCAGACTCCCAAATTTAAAAAGTTTCACTTCTGTGCGACTTTCGCTTTTCATCTTTTGACTGTTGTGAATTTTTTAGGTGTTCTGTGTCGTAATCAAAATGAACAAAAACAAAATTGGAACTTAGATATTATACACCGAAGATATGTCAGGAGCCATTATATTTATTCATTTAGCATTTGGCATCTATATATCGTTTGTGTCTAATCAGGTTTTACTGTATCAGTCAACATGAAATCATTTTAACTAAGTAGTTTAAACATGCATAATTACTTTTCTCATTTTACTTTGTCACTTGTTTGTCCAACAAATGATCTGGTTTAAAAATGTCATTTTATATTAATAAAAAAAAAAATCAAGTACAAACATTTGTCAAAGATAAACACTTATTAAAGATTAAAGGCATATTCATTTCATAGACCTTCGGGTATGATGAAGCAGTTTCCACAAATTTCGTTCCTCCACAGTATCCACTTCCAGATACGAAGCCTATAAGCTAGTCAGACTTTGTCACAAATGATAATATGTGTACACATGGCATAATTGTCTATGATCTACAAGGGATAATCCCTACGAAGGCTGGATTATTCATAATCATGTTGAGGAGACCCTGAAAACTGTATCAAGGATATACTTTCGGTGTCACCGACTCTGGCCATCTTGTCAATCGAGACGAGGCTGCAGACACATGCACACGAATTTACATGTATGTAACAGTTTTATTGCCTTGCAAATAGCCTATAGGGTTTGCAAACTGCCACAATGATTTTGATGTGGCTAATTTTAGGTTTATAATGGAATAATATAGATTTGCCATAAGATTTCCTGCGCGTGAGAGTGAAAGTGCGAGTGTCACTCCAGATGTGAGAGAGTAGGCAGCCCTGTCCTCTGATGCCGCTCAATAGATCTTGTCACCTAGCTGAGGAGATATGAGAGTGAGACATGCGTTTCTAAAATTCCCATCTGTGCATTACACGTTTCACAGATATGGTTTAAATGCAAATAAAACTAGTCAAGATAATCTGAAATCCATCCAGGGGACACCGTGGCCAGAATGTCAGTCATTGACAGATATTATATACATAATATATCATATAAATATAAAACCTTGAGCCATCCGGGTGAGTAATTGTATGTATTTTACACATAGAAAGAACCCATACGGCTATGTCATGTATTCTTTATACTGTAATTGACTGTAGTGCAAGTATAGCTGGTTGGCATGATTGCGTCGCACATCTGGAGAGCAGCGTTCCAGGCTCTGCCCTGGGTGTGTGGGGTTTGCATCTTCTTCCTGTGTCATTGTCGGGTTTCCTACAGGATCTCATCACAGTCCAGAAACACGCTAAGGTGAACTGGTGTTCTGAGATTGTGAACGGTATGTGTGTGTGTGTGTGTGTGTGTGTGTGTGTCCGGTGATGGGTTGGTGCCCCATCCTGGGTTATTCCCTGCTTTGCGTCCATAGTTTCTGAGACAGACACTGGACCCCTGTGACCCTGCTTTGGATAAATGGGAATAGATAATAAATGCATATTTCACTGCTGACTTGTACCTGTTTGTAGTGCCTACTTTAGTATGTCCCAGTTGTAAGCAGGATATGCTGTAACAATGGAATATGGATACCAGCAGAAGTCCATGAACTCACAGGTTTGTCGGGTTTTGATTAACATAAAAGTTTCCAAGAGACCCTGCAACATCTAGAGTGGAAATGACATAAAAAAATATCCACGTAAAATAGCCCTGTAATTTCTCAAGGTGTATTGCAAATGTGATTAGTGTAGTTTTTCATGTGATTTCACATTTTGGGGGTGGGGGTGGTGATATGGGGACGCAACCAAGGCTTCGGAAAATACTTTGATGTGCTTGATTGCCAAAGTTTAAATGCAAGGAAAATGTGTCCCTCTGACAGAAGGAAAGGTGTTTAGCCTGGGAGGTCTTTATAGTGCCATCTGAAAGAGTCAGCTCTCCTGTTATATAAATAGTTTAAATACAAAATCCAATCTGATACAATCCCAAAAGGGAGAAGCTCATTGGTTGTGCAAATCTGGCACACAAAGGAGTTTTGAGGGCTCAACCTTCATGTGAATTTAGTCTTTTCATTTGCATGCACCTTCAGTAAGAGCTTAACAGGAGGTGTGCAGGCAATTTATTTAATTGCACGTGCATGTCTGCTGAACTTTTCCTCTTTGCGGAGAAGCACGTCATGCTAGCTCGACGATAATTTATTTTGATGAAAAGCACTGTCGTTTTGCATAACGGACAATGTCAATCTCGCGTGGAATGTGATGCACCAGCCCTTGATGACAATTCATGTCAGCCGGGATAAATATTCATAAGTGTTAATAAACAATGTGGATTCGGCTGGTGTGCATACCTAGGCATTGTGTGGGCTATTTTGGAAGGAGCCGACAGCTGACACCTGTTTGGCTTAGAGTGTGTGGGTAGTTACATTTGGTTGGATTTGTGCATTAATGAAGCGTCCGTGGATATGTTTAGCAGGAAGGAGGACAGGACGTCGGACAGCGCGGATCTGTGACTGTGGGATTTGTTTCCCCGAAGCGAATCTTTGCTGTCGTTATATAGCAGCAGGCCTTCAGTTTGGATTCAGTTTTATCGCCGTGAACCATATTTTTACCTTTTACAAATTTTTCTTTTTTTGTTTCACGTCCCTGTGGTTTAAATTGAATGCCATGTCTGCTGATTGGGAGTAAATACATTACATACAAGGGCCTGGTTAAACTGGCATTATTTTAATAATTCCACGTATGAGTTATAACTCACAGGTAATCCAGGGCAAACAGCATGATTCTCTATAATTTCAATGCTACTGTGATTTCATTGCTTCAGCGATTCATTTTCATTAATTTCATTGCTCACGTATATTCATAAATTTAAAAATATAACTATTTAAATCACAAACACATAGTACACAGATTGTATTTGTTTCTTAAAAGAAAAACAAAAGCATTATAGGAAATGAAAACTGGAAATCAACGAGTCGCACACTGAAAATCTTCTGATGAAACGTATTTTGCTGCTCATCTCTCCTTCCTCTCTGTTCGTCTTCCCGGTAACAGAGGCTGCAGTCTCACCCTAACTGCTGCTTTTAATGAGATGAGAGCTGGTTATGTTACATCCTGTGTGCACGATCCACGTGAGACACCGGCAAACCCTGTCCCATCACAGAGAGCGCCGTGAGGACGGCATATTGTACCACACTGAACTCCAAAGCAGCGTTTGGGTATTTACACTTAGTGTATATTTTTGTGCCACAAAGTTTTCCTTCAGTAGCATACTAATTCTGTAGTAGCATGATTTTATTTTGCAGTGTAAATCTAATCCCAAGAAAGTACCACAAAATAAAATTTTTCAAAAGTAAAGTTCCAAGCATGAGGCCCTGATGAACAACATTACATGGGAAATTTGTTAGATAATCGCTATAGGTCTGACTATTTTGTTTAAGCATAACAGATGAGTGGCATAGAGGTAATAAGTGCACAACTACAAAAACCCAATCCCTGCACAGATTACCATACATTACTGCGTGAAATTAGCATTCATTGTTATTTTAACTTAAAATTCAAAGGGTACCCAAGTACCTGTGCTCACTAGTTGCTATCCAACCTGCTTGCGCTATTTAGCATACGTCTTAAAACCAGACCGCTACTTTAATATTCTTTACACCGCGTATTAGAGTTTCTCTGACACAGGTGCCTTAAGGGAGTTAAATATCTCAATATGAATTCAAGAGGAGGTCTATATTTAAGATGTTCACAGATATGGAAGGGGCAGAAATGCAAATGAGATTCATTACCCTACCCGGTGCTTGGCAGTTTATTAAAAGTGCTCCGGTAGTTTCAGACACTATTCCTCGTAAAGCCTTTTGTCATCTCAAGTCAAACGAGGGCCTTTTGATGACAGAATATCACTTATAATAGCCCAGGGTGAATTTGCCTATCAACACTCTGCCTTTACTTTGTTTACTGTATAAACAAAACAAACAAATGAAGAATCTAGTTGCTTCTCCACTTCTCAAAATTCTAGTGCATTCTAATCTATATTTAATTCAAATGTAGCGTCTGAGTGAAACTGAAATACAAAACCACACCTTGATCGCATATGCTAAACAGTAAACAAATTAGATGCCTGCAACAACAGCGTCCAGCATGCAGAAGGCTGCCTCAAACAAAACCCAACAGAGTTGTTCATGTGTGAATCACAAAAGGGTCCAGGAAAAAGTTCCCCCCATATGTGAGGATTTTAAAGTCTGCTAACCGACACAATTGCTTAAGGAGCAAATGCACATAAGCTGTCTACACAATTTACCCAGTGACAATCCTCCCCGGAACTGGAAACCCAATTTAGGATGCAGGGCGAGACAATGACGCATCATACAGCAATAACCATCCCTTTCCAGGTGCAATAATTGGATACGGCTCCCTCCTTATCGTTGTGATTTCTTGTCTTCAAAGGGAGTATCACATTGGGCCGGCAGTTTTGCATGGTAGCGTCTGTATCACCTTATTTCAATTTTGAATCAAATTACACATTGATGCATGGTTCTCTGCATCCAGGGCCTCAGGAGTGGTGCCTTCCTCACAATCAGATACCTCCAAAGATTATTAGCACTCCACCTACCAAATGTGTTTTAAAATATGCTTTTAATCTTTGCAAAAGAGGACAGGCTAACAAAGGTCTCTGTTCTCCTACCTGAGAATATTCTCATAGTTCGAAAAAAAAACGGTGCATATACTTCAATATAAATAGCAAGCACAAAAATATTTTTGCATGTTTTTATAAAAGACAAATTTGGAGACACTTAACAGTGCTCTTTATATTATACCGATATAAAATGCACCCTGATATTTATCAAAATTATGATGACATGGAACAATATTTAAATTGTTTACTTAGGGATATGGTGAGTAATACAATAATATAATCTATAATCTTCAAAGTTATATATGTATAATACCTACACCCATAACTATTAATTAATAGGGTCATGGCTTTACCAGTTTAATATTAACGGCACAGTTCCTACGTTTTAGGTCCCCCAGTCAGGGTGGTAAACACCTGCTTGAAGAGTTTATTCAGGCATTGGCCTCCTTAATTACACGGTCATATGAACTCTAAAAGACGTCGGAGGATTGTAGAGCCATTTGGTTTATTTTTTTTTTCTCTAACCTTCCCTGAGATGAATGCTCAGAGTTTTCAGAGGAAGGAATTTAACTAGTTGGTGCACTTAGTATTCAGTGGGCCAGGCCTCTGTCCCTGTCACTGGCTCAAACCTCATGCTTGGCAGAGTAGCTACATCTCTGTCGGGCCCCTGAGAAAGGCCCTTAACCCTTTGAAAAATGTCCCCGGGGTCACAGATGAATGGCTGGCCTTGTTCTTTGACCCAAACCTTCACTCACACCTCTGGGTGCCTTCAAAAACAAAGGGAAAGATCAGGGAAAAGGTATTGCAGTGTACGTGTACAAATGGCAAGTAAGCTTTAGTGAGAGCTGGATAATCCAGCTGTGTCAGAACTAAAGTGACATATGGCATGCAGTGATATTACCTGAGGATATATCAGGTTGTGTGTCAGAGGGGCTCTGTTTTTGTTGTATACATGATGTCCATCGACATCCTTTTTTATATATTGCAACTGTGTGTTATTCACAGGGAAAAAAATACTTTAAACAGAATTAACACTGATGATTTTCCTAGATAGCCTAGTCACACAGCAGAGAGTAGTTCTATACATTCCTTAATATCTAATTGTGTTCGGAGGTCTCAGCTCGCTGTGCTCCAAGCCATTTCACCGGTTCCTTCACAGATGCCCTGTAGTAATGCAAGTCTTTGAAATTGAGCTCAGCCAACCTCTATGAGAGAGTCACATGACACGGCTGTAAGGTATCTGTGGCTGAGAGAAGTCTTGATTCCACATTGCACTGCAAATTTGCAATGTGCATGCAATCCAAGACAGGATGAGGAAAATAAGTGAAAAACCTCAGAAGACAGCAGGAGAGAGTTAATAAAGTAAGAACTAATCATGCGTGCTGAAAAAATATTGAACATTTGAGGTATGTAGCTGTCTGCAGAGTAGAAGTCGGAAACTGATAATGTGTGATTTTTGGAGGCAGACTTGAATGATTCTAAGTAAACAAAGGTGTTTATGAACCGATGAGTTTGAGAAGAGCTCTTGAAGATGAAGTGCCGTACTGTCAAAAAAAGCAGAATTTCCTTCTCCTTCGAGGGTCCTTGTGTGACAGCATTTAGGCACGGTATTTCGAAATTAGCCGTACTTTTAAATCGCATTTCGAAGATGCTTCTGCAATCGGTCACGCATTTATAATGCGCAATTTACAGTACGTTAGGAACTCAGCACAAGCCTTAAATTTCCAGAGAAGGACAAAACAGGCTTCAGCTGACAGCAAATTGGTCCTGCGTTTCTGCCACATGAGTCTTTTCACGCTAAGACAGAAACCCACATAAAAATGCAGTGTCAATTAAAAAAAAAAGACTTTTGAGAGATGGTGATTTTCCTTCTAGTCGGGAAATCGTTATTTTATCATGCATCTTGGAACAGTGTCAGTCTAAAAAGGAAAAATCACAACATAAATGGTGCTTAAGGATGTTGCAAGAACCCCCCCCCCCCCCATCCCCAGCCCACAAAACCTCCATTTTTGACAGTAGTCTGGTAATTAAGCCAACCAATACTGTGACTGAGGCACCTCTAAAAACATAATGTCCTTATGTTACAGCTGCATTCATTTAATCTTCATATGACAGGCTACCTAAATTTAAAATGAAAAAAAAAAAAAATACAATGCAAAAAAGACCACGTTTAATAGCTTATATTTAAATGTTAAGGCAGTGATATTTTCAAGGTAATACAAAAAAAATCGCTATTGTTGATGAGAAAATTAAATAGACTGTGTTACGTTGTTACTAGCAATGTAGCTGTGAGTGTGACATTATGTATGAGCAAAGAACGGTGGCACCTTTCAGAGTGTGGCCTTAGAGGTCGTCTCACAACGTCCGTCTTGCTCTCTGACACAGAGACTGAGTGACCTCACAGATGCTGAGCGGGGTAACACCAGACAGACCACATGTATATACAGCATCATTCTTTGTATCGATAATGAGTTTAGGGGCCTTGCAGAGGCTCTGCCCCTGGGCAATACGAAGGAGCCCGAGAGCAAAGTTCAGAAGAACAAAAGGGTTTTATTACTCCAGATTAGAATGTAAAAAAGGATAACCACCCCCCCACCCCAAATACTCTAACAAATAGCTAGCTAAAACCTAGCTAAGGCCACTGTGCATTGGTCAAAGCCTTGCACAATGGTATCCCTAATTCCCCATTCTCTAAACCCAGATAGTTGGATTTCTAAGAACCCTAACCGAGCAATTAATCCAATTAATTTTGGGTCTTATTTACTGGTCGTCTGGAGGCACAGCAATGGTAATCACTCACCATGGCAACAGAAGGGATCACCCAAAACCAGCTGGGCGCCATTACTCCACGCCCCACTGGGTCACCGTGGGGATACATTGTGAACTTGTGCTGCGTTCCATTTACCTCGGAGGTCGGAACTCGGAACTGGGAACGACGTCACACACGAGTCAAACACGTTCCAGTACAGCAAGCTGGAAAGCCATTTAACAATGCCAGGGATCCGTTTCAAAAAACAAGATTTCTTGCTTAGCCGGACAACTTGTTGGATTTAAGGTACCTAAGTTTAAATGGGCTTTCTTTGTTCACGTACATTTAATTTGGACTACCTTAAATCCGACAAATAATCTGACTAAGCATGAAATCCGGTTCTAGCCCAGTTAATTGTTAGCCATTGTTAGCAATCTCAGTTGACAACAACACATTACATGGAGTTCTGCACATGAAACTCCACAGCAACACGTCCACAGATAAGCTGGACAGTATTGTGTGCACGATAAATTTAATGAGTCACAAATAAGACATAAGTGCTAATAAACAGCGTAAAACTACAACTTCGATAAAGGGTGCAGCCATCTTGGATTCTGAGCTCGGGGTTGTGTCAATTCATTCATGAGTCGGAATTCCGACTTGATGGGTATTCCAGTTGAAATTTCCGAGTTACGAGTTCAAATGGAACGCAGCCTTAATGCAACCTTCATATGATGGTAAATTGATACCTTTGGTTATATACTTACTATCCCATACTAGGGTATGTGTGAATCTGTGTGCTGGGGTATCCTTGCAAAAGTCAATTTGCATTCAGAAATAGATTTCGGCCCTAAATTAACATCCTGGTTGTCCTTTTCTTTAAAAAAAGTTTTCTTTTGTTTCTTTTTTTGCTGACTGGCTGTCTCACCAGGGATTATTTGAGGTCTTATCTTTAAAGCACTTTTCAACCTGCCTGTGTAGTTCTAATTTAAAGGTAGTCTGTCTGTGGTTTAAAAAAATACATTAATTAACTAAATATAATTTTGCAGTGTAGCAAGTTTAGTTCCTACTAAAAGCACATTTCATTTGTGTCTAACATTCTGTTTACAATGTCTTCAAACACACCCTTTAACTTTAAATTTGAGGTAAACAAGGATTCTATTTTATTAGCTAGAAAAGATGTTTCTTAGAAGAGCTTCAAAGAGTGGTCAGTTTCCTATTTAACTTGATGTAGCAAATAGTATTTCATCTTCATTAAACACATTTATTATAGTGACCAGAAGGTAGGCAGGGAATCGCTGGAAGTTGTAACAGATTAATTGGGTTGACCTTTTGCCTTAGTAATCACAGGTGCAAGGATAATTGTAAGGGGAAGGCATTAACTACATTTAAGTTAATGTGAAGGCTTTATATGTGTTATTTTTGGTGTTCTTAATAGAGGAATAATTTATAGAGCTATTTATTTATTTCATTACTTTTACTGGACAGCAGTTATTTATTTAATTGTCTTTCTGCTTCGGTTATCTTGAATGGGATATAAATCTGGTATCGAAACACCCGTACAGCCACACATGACACATACGGTCTGGTGCAATAACCACCATGCCTTATTTTTGACGCATCCCTTAATCCACCTTCTCGCGACCTTGCATTGCTTCTCGCAGTGTGTGTGCATTGTCAAACTGGAAAACCCTCCTACCCCAGCGGCAGTGTGTCCAGCGATGTAACAGTCTGAGGTTCATGGAGCAGCTGAAAAGAGACCCGCGTTTCGGGATATGAAATGCCTCATTTGAACCAAAGGCCGTGGTTCTCTGCTGTCTTTTGAACACTCGGACAAGGCGGCACACCAACAGTTAGTTCTTATTTGCTTTTATACATGTGACATATTTAAAAAACGTTAATATTTTTACATCTTCACACAGTATTTACACTGACACCTTTTTTTCAGTATCAATAGATACTAAAATAACCAGATGGAAGCAACAAAAAGTCATGATGGAAAAAAAAAATCTGGTTACTTTGCCCTGCAGTATTCTGAATATGAAATATTCATGGCTCCACTTATCTTAATTCTTCCTTTGTGTGTCACAAGCTTCAGTAAATAATTTATGTTTCAGCAGCTCTAGAATGCGTGGAGGGTGTGGACGTCCCAAGGCGAGGTGAGGTCAGTTGATGAGACTGTTTGGCCACATGTAGCCTGTGTCCAAGAATATAAAACAGGCTACTGCATGTTCCTCACATCTCCCCGCACACCTCTACTGAAGCCAAAATGTCTGCCTTTATGTTCTCATTGTCACCATTCAAACAATCTCCTATGTCTGTCTGTCCATCCATCCTTCCATCCATCGATCCATCCATCCATGCCCCACCTACTTCTCAGTGATAAACCCCGAATTGCTATCCGGCTGTCTAAGCAGTGCGCATTTGTAATGATACAAACAAGGTTAGGCTTATAGTTTTATTAAAACTATAGTGTACTATTATGTAGGATATTTTCAAAATTTCAGTAAAAGTAACCTCGAAAATAAAGGCCACATTTACATAATTCAGAGATGCAATGTATACTAGATGCTGGTTTAATTGCCTAGATAAATAACTTACTGAATATCTTCACTGTCATTGTATATGTATCAGAAAACTCCACAAATAATTGATTTTAGGATGCAATGTGCCATAACCCAGATTTGAATCAGAGTTGCTGCAGCCACAACACATAGTACTACCCACTATACGATCAGGGCAAGGCACCCATCAGGATATGAAACTCTCTTCTGATAAAGGTTATGTAAAAAAAATTACTATGCAAGGGCACCATACCTCAAATGAGAAGATCGGGACTGCTGGGAAAATTGCTGGTACTTAACCAAGGAAAGTTATACCAGAGACAGTGTAATTTCCATGCCTAAACCACATAGGCATGGAAATTAAGGTCTTTCCCTCTATCACTTAGGAGCAATAGTAAAGGAAAGGAAAAATTCCCAAAACATGTTAGTCGAAGATAGTGGTGCAAGAAAATCAGGCAAAAATAAAGCAATTTACACGTTACGAGGTAATATATGGTGAGAGCAGGTACTCTCTTCAGGTAAAATCTGTCAGGAGGGATATTATGGCCTCTAATGCATAGAATACATACAATTCAGAGTCCTGTGCAACATTCTACAGCCCAATGGGAATCCAGGTGAACCTGTGGTATATATCAAAAGAAGGGTCATTGGACAAGGTGCATTGCTCTCAGATGATTTAGGTTCCAGAATGGGGACGCAAATAGCAGTGAATACAAAGGCACTGTGGGTGATTGTGTAATAAAGCTTTTGGTGATGGGACTGGGAAAGCCCTTACACACAGAGCCTGGACTGTTGGAGCATGAGACTACATGCGCCTTAGGCCATGGTCACCCCAGTCAGCAGAACCTCAAAGCCCTCAGAGCACCTCTGAGAAGATCTGAAGCGAAGCCTGGGGAACCAGAGGCTGGACGTTCTCACCACCCAATCAGTTACAGGTGGTAGCACTAAGTACTGGAATACACTTCCTAATGAGGCCAGACATTTTATTCTCTAGAACCTAAGCATTCAGCAGATTCTTAAACAAATTGGGTGTCAACATGTTCTTGTTTGTTCATTTGTTCAAAGATATTTTATTTTACTTTGCCACTGCTTGGTTAAGAAAACAAGACATTCTTTTAGGGGGAAAGCTAGCCAATCAGGACAAGCTAAGTAAGTGGAAAATATAAGCACATACTATATAATCCTTGTCAAAGTAATTTACTTGTATAATAAAACTCCTTTAAGGCACAAAATGGCCCGGTGGTGGAGCATTTTCATACGGGTTTGTATGTTTATTTGTAATTAACGTGCAGGTTGCTACAGTTAAATCACCATCTATAATTAATAGTTTATCGCCCTGGAAGTGTATTCTGCAAAGTCCAAGCGATTTATTATGAAGGTAGTGTTTGTATATCATATGGCAGCAGCCTACTTTGCTGAGTTAGCCATCCCACACAAAGCACCAGTTTGGGGCCAGTTAGTCCAAATTACAGTCAATATCAAGCAATTTCTAAGGGATATTTAAGGCTTCTTTGGGCATGGCTGGGGAGACGGACAGCCATGAACGTTTCCCTTGCACTTTGTTCATTAGAGCAGGGTGGTGTTTTTCTTCACAATTGGTCTTTTTTCGTCTGTGATTAATGCAAACTTTAGAACCTTTTCGAACAGCCACATCTACAGTTGCTTTGTCTTTAAAGATTAACACTGCATCTTGATTTCATTCTATTAGCCAGTAATTGCAGTTATAAATTACACGGTAAAGTGCAATGTTTTAAAACCAGTAGAAATGGACGGTAGCGTTTCAGGATGGAGTTTGGAGGTTATAGTCTGCAGTAGCAGGTTATTCATATTCTTTAAGGATCAGACTATAAAGAGCAGCTTTAGCTACCTGTGAGACCCATTTGCTTTCATATTCACTTTAAAATAGTGTATTAATCCAATTTGTTTTTAACGCTTAAAAATTTATGGCTGCAATAAAAAAAGATGTGATAATAAATATCAGTCTTAAAATGTGAAGTTTAAAATATGGATGTGTTCATTTTTACATCTGTCCCTCAGGTGCCTACAGTACCTATTACTTGTCATGGTCTCACTAAGAAGATAGATATTGTGGCTTTTTATGCCATAGCAGAAAACAAAGCTGTACCATTTTTAACTCTGCATTCATAATAAATACATAATCCACAAAGCTGGCAAAAGAAAGCCTGTAGGAGTGAACCTGGAGAGGCACTGATTGGGTGAAACAGAGGGGACTGAGGACTGAACCTTGGGGTATACCAGCCACTATCTGATGTGACTTGGACATCTCTGTGCTCCATCTTACTGAATGCACATGCAAAACCCACCTCCTCCTAGTCCTGGGTAATTAATGGAAAGTTAACCAAACCTGACATTCAGAACCTCTAATCGACGTAATCTCGCCCATGTTGGTTACATAATTCATTTTTTTTTTTTTTAATTCTGTTAATACTTGAAAAAATGTCAATACTTACTCCCGTGTGTTCCTGTACTGTCCCCTTAAAACATAGTACCACATGTGTTGTCATGTGACTCCACCCCGTCCAGTCTGCCACATGGGAGCAACATGGAGGAGAGCTCAATCACCGAGTCAACAGCAACTCCAGCAGCTTGTACCATGCCGTGTCCGTCGTGGGGACACATTGTGCTTGTTGTGACGACGACACCGATCAAAAAGAGGTCAAATGTAAACACTGTGGAAATCGGTTTCAACTCCAGCAATATTTAAAATACAGTGGAAAGCGCTTATAGTGATCATGCTTGTAGTGATCAACCGCTTATATGGATGAAAAAGCTTGGGACAGAATCACTCTGTACAAATACAGGAATCTGCTTATAGTAATCAAGTAGTCTGCTTATAGTGTTCATTTTGGGTCTTTTTATACATAACATATGGAAAAAAATAAAATTACAATAATTCTTTTTTTACTTGACTACTTTGCCTGGTTGGTAACCCATCTGCTTTTGCTAGCTACCAGAGGCTAAGTCTGCCTGCACAGAAAGCATGATTGGAAAAATAGTCATTTTCTCTCAAATATGAATATAAACTTATCAAAGTTTATGATGACTGCCTAAAACTAGCCAATGAGATGCAGCAGCAAAACTGCAATAAGCTGTATTTAATGTACAGTACTGTGCTGTGTTATAGCGAATTTGAATTATACACAGTTCAGCCATTTAATTTGTGCACGACTGTAATGTGAAAAGCATTTGAAAAAGTCGTGCTGTGTCTTGAAAGAGTCAATAAAATATTGACTTGAGGTCATACCGCCCAGTCCTACCTTTAACACCCTCCTCACCACCGTTACGGCTTCTGGAAATCCAGGAGACTGCTTGACAATAAATGAAAGCAGCGTCCCAGTGTCCCAAGAACGTCTTTAGCTGCACCCCTGTGGCTGGAATTGCAGAACCTCTCTGGTGTCATTGGCCCTACAGATGAAGCCCCACAGGCGACTGCGAGTCTCATTAGTTAAATGCGGCGTGAGCATATTGATTGAAATGCTTAATTTACTCTTCAATGAATAAAAAGTGGTCCTTCAAACTGAAGCAAAACTCGCCTCAAGATCATGTCAAGGATAATGCACCTCACCGACCATTTTGTTAAAGGTATATTTATATATAATAGAGAAGACGTGAGTAAGGAAAAAAGGTAAGAGTGGCTTAATGAGTGTTCTTTACGTAAGGCAAACTATGTCAACTTAGTAATATCACTAAATTTAACTAAACAACAAGTTCCCAGAGATGTTTTTTAAATGCTGTAAAGGCATGTAGGTTACCTTCAGGTTCAATAATTAAGCCCTCAAAACTAATTCCTCGTAAAGTATAATGAGTATACTTGAGCAACAAGCTATTATTATTATTACAATTATTATTATTATTATCATTATTATTAACATAATAGTTTTCTTTCCCACTTTTTTGTACTTTCAGGCGTAAAACCACTTAAAATCAATTAAAAATATATAATTCCGTCCATCAGGACAAGCAGGTATAGAAAATGGATAGAATCTAAATCACGGTCACTCAGCCTTTCCAACCACGTGACTAATTATTCATCATTTATCATGTGGAGCGGGCCCATCACCAAATTTCAGCAACGGTGGTGGGGGTGGGGGGGTCCATCTTGGATAATAGTTATCACAATTTAATTCATGTCATTATATTTTTTTACTTACAGTTTCCATTTTTTTGCTTAAGATTCGCTTAGAATTGCCCTTAAACAGACTCTGAACATTTAAAAAGGAGAGGAATTTAATGGACTGCAAGTGGAAATCTGATTTTAATAAATAAATCATATAAAAATTAACTGTTGTGTGGCGGACTTTAGGGGCAGCGTGGAGCTACAGTGGTTAGCGCTGTTGCCTCACCCCTATGGGACCCGGGTTTGAGTCTCTGCCATGGTTCTTTGTGTGTGGAGTCTGCATGTTCTTGTCATGGGGTTTCCTCTGGTTTCCCCCACTGCCTAAAAACATGCTGAGGTCAATCGCAGTTGCCAAATTATGTACATGTGTGAGTGACTGGTGTGTGAGTGAGTGGTGTGTGAGTGACTGGGGTGTGAGTGACTGGTGTGTGAGTGACTGGTGTGTGAGTGTGCCCTGTGATGGGTTGGTGCCCCATCCTGGGTTGTTCCCTGCTTTGTGCCCTGTGATGGGTTGGTGCCCCATCCTGGGTTGTTCCCTGCTTTGTGCCCTGTGATGGGCTGGTGCCCCATCCTGGGTTGTTCCCTCCCTTGCGCCTGTAGGTTCTAGACCCGCCATGACCCTGAACACGACAAGCAGTTACAGAAGATGGATGGGTATCGGACTTTAAACTGCAGAAAGTACAGCAACAACACCAACATCTTTTTGCCTCGTTTAGTTGCAGTATCTATTAAATAAAAGCTGTTGTGGCTGCTGAACCGTCACATTCTTCACCGGCAATTGAAGCTTTGTCTGAGCGGGGACTTATCTCTTCTATGACATCACCAAAGCAGCGGCATGCATGCTCCGCCAATTCAACCAACCTTGTCTGTTCTTAAAACACTGCCATATGATTGGTTGGAATCGCATTTGTTTCTATGATGTCATAGGCCGATGCGTGCAATCAAACATTGTTCCTCATCAGCGATTTATCAAAGTTTCTCATTTTGTTGTCATTTTAAATTTTATAAGATGTTAAGTCAGTATATTGTTCATGTCACTCAGCTCTATCCCCTCAATAAATCTCACCATCAGCCAGTGATCAGGTTTGTGTCCCTGCACTAGCCTGTTACGGAACGAACTGCGTTTCTCTGTCATGGTACCACAAGGCCACTGAGGGGCCGCAGTCCAGCTGAAAAACCGTGATCTAAATGGGTCAATGATGCAGCAATGCGGTCAGGCCTCAGTAAATGCTCATCTAATATTCTTTCCAGGGATCCATATCCTATTCCAGGAAGTTCAGAAAAAGTTTTGGGCAAACCCTGGACACGACAAAATTTCTTCATATTCATCCACCATAGTGATTTTTTTTACCCACATTTTATAAGAAATGTTTCATCTTCATCTGGCAGTTTAACGTATTTGGTTTGAGAGTTAAAAATAACAAAGAGTAGAATCCTAAAGGACATTTCTCTGCCGTTTGTTTGTTTGTTTGTTTTTTTGAGACTCAAGTCTGTTTTTAGAATGAACCACCATAGGAGAGAATTCACAACAGGAAGAATTACAGACGTATGCCTAGTGAGGTTTTCAGCATTTGAAATTCTCTGCCAGTTCCAATTACAAATTTACACTGATCACTGCATTTAAGGTCACTTTGCAGGTAATCGTGTTCAGAGGACTGTGGTATTTCAATAAGCTTTGGCCTACTTTCTCACTTTCACTTTGAGAAAAGTGCGTCAAACTCTCCTGACACAGCTGTGTGTGTGTCTCATGTTCCACCATAAAACGTATCAGGAAGTTTGGTTTAATGTGGCCTTTCCTGGATTGACGGCGTTGTAAATGTTATTGTAGGGCAATCAGAAAGCAAGGTCAACTGGAAGCAACACTATCTCACATTTACAGGCCCCAAAACCCATCGTCCGTCATAAATTAAGCGTGAAGACTTCAAGCGGTTGCATAGTGTTCAGTCACTGAAAATAAATCTTGCCCGCTGCGTCTCAAAGTCACTGAGCTTGACAGTGACTTTGAGTGGGCATTAATTGTCACTGGACAGCATGGAAAGCACTGGTTTTGGGGCCAAGCAGAGGGGGAGAGGAGGATGGGACAGGCGGAGCTCCCTCTAGAGAAGTGACAAAATCTCTACAGTGACTGCTCCCCTTCCAACTTCTTAACTCGATGTTAATCAAGAAGAGACGCTTGAGGTGGATGCCCAAGGGGAGGGCCGCGGGCTACTTTACAATTAGTGTCACTTGGAGATAAACAAGGCAAAACTTACACGGCGCCGGTGGAGTCTGGAGGGACGTACTCATAAAGGTAGATTGAATAATTGTGACAGCAATCTTGACATCCGGAATACACAGGTGAAAATTGGCAGGGGACTCTGCATTTGTTGTGTTCACCGAGCACTTAATATTTACCATGGCGCCGAACTACTTTTATGAAGAGGTTTTACTTTCCGCTCGATCGCTAGCTGGGGGTATTGGTGGGAAGCCTGCACAAGCCGCTCTATTTTTGGCCTCTGACTTCCTGCGAGCAGCTTTAGCTGGTTATTTTATTAATATGAAAGCAATACGTATTTAAGCGTCGGTTGCTCGGTTACATGCGCCGGCTAACAAGATTCACAAGATGCGGGAATAGCAGCAAAAGAAAGGAATAACGCTGCGAGTGACAGTCGCGGCATCCGGTGTCGCCGAAATCCGCCCGGCTTTGAGGCGACACCTGAACCCGAAAACTTAATGTCATACATTAGTCAGGCCGCTTGGAACTTTCCATCTCCGGAGAATATGTGAAGAAGCAGAAATCCATCACGCGTAATGATATTGGAGCGCAGCCTGGGGGCCAGCTCACTGCTTACTCTCATCAGGAGGCATGAAGTATGCGATCACAGCCCTGCTCCTTCAGCTACAGCAAGGCCGTGCAGAAAAGGCATCGCATCTCCCTGCTCCACTTAGTGGAAATTTCATTTTTACTTTTCTGCCTTTACCAGTCTTGTCACTGCTCTCATTTCGTGCTGCTCTTGTTTTCCAGCTGATATCCCGGCTTTTGACCCGTGCTCAGATGCTTTCCGCTAAATAACTCATCGCTTAGTGACAATTGCTCTTTTTATTTTCACTGTTGTCTTCAATCTCATGCTACATTCTTATGGTTTTTAAGTTTTTTTGTTTTTTTTTTCTCAGATGCTGATTGGTTGCGAAAAGAAACGTGATCATCGCCAATAAGAGAAACACATATGTATGTTTCTTGACAGTTGTGACCCTTTATTATAGATGCGTTACACCCATTCTCCTCTGTCTACCAGTAGCATTTGACATCTAATTAATGAAAAGGTGTTTCATGAAGTCATCTATTTAACTATTATTTATGTTTCTACTACAATAACATTTGTATTCACAATGATCTCGATGGATTACTGTATATCGCTACTTTTAACAGCATAATGTTGATAGCTTGATAGATAGCTACTTAGCATCATTATTAATTAAGAATGAAAAGTGAGATTAGTGTGTATCCTGTTGACACTGACATATTTGCCTTACTGATAACAATCCATGTAAGTCCATTTAAAACACGACGGCTGTGTAAATATAAAATTGTATTTGTGGTGCTAAGGGTTTTAGTGTGGTTGTTTTAATTTTATTTTATAAAGTGTTTTTTTCATGGTAATGGATTTTTGGAGGTACATGTTTTTCATTAGACAGCGTCGATATACTCAAGAGAAACATTGCAAGGATACATTGCAATATGTATTCGGTGATAATCATTCCTTCACTGTCCATAGGAGTCTCCTCTATCTGCTGCCTTTTCCAGTAACCATACGGTCAGATACGCCATCGATGGAAAGCCGGCCCATCGAAGTGCATGCACATCCAGGCAAATGTCACAGGGTCATGTATTACAGGAACCAATTCACCCAGTAGAGTACCCAGAAAAAGCCCACAAAACCAGTCTGTGATGTAACACCCCATAGACAGCACAGAAAGTAAGTATACCAAATTTGTGCTGAATATCCAGTGATTTTCCTGTGTTTAGAGGCATATTTGTTTTGTATTCATACTTGGGGATTTCACTGTGCGGATACAGTCATCATCAAATAATAAAATGAAATTAATGGAACCTATAAACCATAATGGAAAACCAACACAGAACTACATGTATAGAAGTAACCATGGTAAAGATGGATCTTATAACATGATCTCACGCCCAGTGCAGGAGGAAGGTACAGCTGCAGCAGACACAGCTGAAAAGGGTCAGGGAGACATGACAACGGGGCACTTTGTGTCAGCGTGGATTAAAAGACAGATTTGTGTCTTAGCCAGTCTAATTCCATGTCAAATTATGCAAATCCCCTGAAAAGAATGCAGAGGGTATTTGGCTGAGTCGACCATTACACCCCAGCTTCCTACTGTGACCTGACTTTTATTTTTAATTTATTCTGTTATTTCACATACATTACATGAGACACAGTAAACAAGTCCACCCATAGATCTCTTAACACTTAAATACTGTAATTTAAATAAAAATTATTACAGTAACATGTGAAATGTAATGTTTGTTCATTGGAAAACTAAAACTGAACTGACATGGGTAAGTCAAATGTGCAGTACAGAAAGTGTTTCTTTTTTCCCCAAATTATGAGCCAAGAACTAATTAATATTACATTTCCCTTTCATTTTCTGATTTCTTGTCTTCAAGTCTTAGAAAAAGCAAAATAGACTCACAACAACAAAAAAGACCTGTGGTCTACAGCTATTGATCTCCAAGCCAATTTTACATAATAATCAATTATCCCAAATCAAAAGTCATTGCCTGCAACATAAGAAGCAGATAATTTTTTTTTTGTTGTTGTTCCTTTTCATCTTGTGACAGTGATTACTGAGCATTGGTACAGAACAATAAGGAAACCAATCACTGTGACAGCCGTGCTTTACAGGAAGAAATTGCCCATCGTAATCTCCGTGTGAGAAAGGTTTGTCTAACAAATCAACTTGTTGGCAGCAAGAAGAAGGTGTTGCCAGGCTGGTCGATGTAGACGGATGCACCAGTTTCCGGAAAATACCAGCTCCACAGCCCGTCCGCATTCATTTGGTTTAAGCTGCTTGCTAAAACTATGCAGAATTACATTTACACTGTTGTAAAAACCAAAGTATAAGTAGGGCAAATACGGCTGTCAAGGAGTAACTAGGCGTACAGATGGTGAGCATCCAGGTACCAAGACCAGATACAACCGTCAGAGGTTTAGGGACAAGAGCTGCACAGCTGTGTTCATAAAAATGGGGCGGTTTGATATTTAAGTAGTTTGTCTGTGTGTATACACATAATTCTAGGATTTCTAAGGTGGGAGGTATAAGAGGGGCCATAATTCATGCAGAGCAGCCAACCTTATCATTAGCCAATGGTATGCTTTGAATCAGTGAGTGACAGGTGAGGCAGTACTCCAGGGCCCAAACAGCCTTCAGCCTGGGCCAACTGGCCCCGCTCCGGTATGCATCCCTGCACATATGTATAAAGAGATGGTGGACAAACCAACGGAAACACCACATTATAAGGGATTTTAGCTGAGTTACAATGATAGATTCAGCCACAAAGGTGATTCATATTAGGCTGAATGCCAATTAGCAGCATGTCAGATATATGAGGGGCCTGGCGATCAGAACGACGATATTTGAGTTTTCAGTGAGCATCGAACGGAGCTCCGGAGAAGCCAAAGAGTCGGAGTCTGAGTTGCACTGGTAACAAGAAAAGGCAGCATGACTTTATGTCTCTCAAAAAACATGACAGCGTGTGCCAAACACAAACAGACTGCACTGGCAAAGATGAACAGTTGCGAGTCAGAGCTCACTGACAGGGGTAAATGTTCTCTTAACAGGATAGGTGGTAAACATCAGCAGCCTCAGAAGTACAGTCTGAAAAATCACCAGAAATGGTTTCGACCGTGAGAATGTAAGTCGCGACAGGGCTGCCATTCAGAAAGCTCTTGCATCCAAGGCTAATGCACAAACGACACGTAACCCGGTTTAAGGAGAAGAACAGATGGACTCCTAAGCAATGGATAAGAGTAACACGGTCTGATGAGCCATCTATCGCCCCGCAGCCCATATCCAGACCAGTTTACCTTCAGGGAAAGGGTAGTATATCCATAATGGTATGGACAGGCGTCTGGAGAGAGACACTGGGTCCAGGTCATATAACAGCCAGTGAACAAGAGGCCAGTAGATAGGCGTAGATGCCCTCTTCGGGGATGGGTACACGTTATGTCCCCATATTCCATAATGATAATGCCCCCCCCCCCAGGATAAAGTCAAACACCAAGCATGGTCTCCCCAGTCACCAGATCTAAACCCCATTGCACCTATATGTGAATTTCTGTAGCACAGAGTACCAAGTCAATTTTCGTCTCGTTCATCCCTCAAAGAACTGAAGGCTTTTCTTCTGGAAGAATCCATCAGGCCTTTCACACGTAGTTCAGACATCAATTCAAGCAGCACACGAGCTGCCTTAGTGCAAAAGGGTGCATGGTACTGAATCCTTATTTCATTATTGATATTAAAGCATTGTTTGTTTATATTATTTTTTTTTATATTATATTTTGTCTGCCCCCTGCATGAAAACAAGGCACATAAAACCTGGCCACAAAAACTGTTGAATATGTGTGTGTTTTACTTTTTATAAGTATGAATTTAAATAATGAGGAAAAAGTTGGGTCAAATTTCAAGCCTGAGTAAGAAACATTATAATGTGTCTGTTGTATTTGCCCCTGAATGTGTGAGAAATAACCAAGGAGGGAATATGTAAACAAAGATGCAGTAACAATTTGTGATGTTCTAAATAAAGTGACCTGACAAAACCAGGACCCTCCTCTACCTGATATTTCATAACTGTTATTTCAACGAAGAAGGTCAACCGTGCCGGCTGTGAAACACAGGCCTGAATCCCCCGGCGCGAACAAATTGGTGTATAAGACAACTGTGTTGTAAACAAAAATGTGGAGGGAAAAAAACAACTGTTAGTATTATGAAACGTGCCAGAACAAATTACTCCATCCTGAAAGAAGAGACATCAGCTGTCATTCGGTTGGCCGACACGACATCGGCCTTACAAATTGCATATAGCAAGTTATGCTGTGTGGCTGAAGCCATCATGGAAAGGTACTCATAGCAGATATAATAGGAAAATCCACTGAACCGATTCTGCCTGGCTGTCCTGTCATGCCGACTTGCCATTACGAGTTAGACTTCATCCGCCCCCCCTCTCCCAAGCTTCCAGAATTTTCCTAGAGTCACCATCCCTGGAGTTTCCAGCAGATAAGTATTTCTGATGAGACAGAAACCTCCCACCGTTCAAAGACATTTTCTCAGTCCGAGAGTAATTTACCTGGAATACATCACACCGCTCTGAATGCACTGCTCTTCTCACAGGGCTATTGTGCCAGACCGTATGGTTCCAGTTCCGCTTAGCGGGAGCCAAGGTCCCCCGTACAACAAACAGACTCACCAAACAGCAGGAGACTAAACATAATTATACATTTCATCCATTTAGAATATGACACTGACAACCCAATCTACCGTCCGCAAGCCTCTCCACCACCCCTCTAGACTTTAGAGTAGGGTGGCCAATCTTATCCTCAAAGTGCCGGTTCACATTTGCAGTTTTTTGGGATAACCTTTAGGTCAGCTGTTCAAACCCAGGTGTGAGGACTCTTCAGCCAACCAGTCCTCTGATTAGTAATCTAATTAGGGAGTTGCAGCAAAAACCCACGTGCAGAGCGTCTCTTTCTTCTAAGTCACACCGCCTGCAGATGAATTGCGGTCCCTTCATGTTAATGCGACCAAAAGCTACAGTGGTCATTTTTATTTATCAAGTTTGAGAAATTTTGACGGACAATTTGTGCCACAAACGTGGCGCTTAAAAATGTAGCTACACAGTTTTTGTTGTTTTGTTGTTTTGTTTTTTTTTTTACTGTGGACACAGATGAGAATTTGAACAGCACAGACGTATTTGTCCGTGTGCATATGGTAGATGATCCCTGTTCTTAGCAGTTTTACTGTGTTACATCCGAGTTAAATTTAACAATACGGTTCATCGTTAAACCCCTTGGTGCTACGAGGACCTGTTATTACTCACATATGACACGTGTGGCACATTTGGTCGTCATTTTAAAGCTCCACGCTAATGTTTCCATACACTGGCACAGTGTGTGTTCAGCACTAGGATAGTAAATGGATGGGCAGCCTACCTCCTGATGTCATAATGACGTTACAATGCATTGCCATTTCTCACTTCCAGCTTTTGGCTCTGACAATGAAAGTCATGATTTACATTCAATAATTCATACCAAACTGGAAGTATCATTCCATTTCTCCCCTGGATAATGTTGCATTATTACAGTTTTACCCTGGTTTGCCTCCACCTCTGGGTATGAAACATAAAGGATGTAACATAAAGATCTCAAAAATAAACATTTTGGCTCGTTAAGCATGCTTGTCACCTTGCATATTTATTTATCAGGATTTAATTACAGTAAATAAGCTTCGACATGCCCTGAGCAGACAACCTCAGTCATAATATTTATCACAGAATTGTACCAGCTGAGGTTAGTTGTACTATGTGCTACATAGTAACATTTATTCATTGCGTGTTCAGCTTATAAAACAAGACTCATTTCTTCACCGTAAATGCTCAGTACTCAGTAGGGGCGGCAGAATTACAGCTATCACTAAGTTTTAAACCTTCATTATCTGATTTGTAAAAATTGTTTTCTATTTTTCTGTGGAAAATACAAAGCTCAAGCCAATCAGTCAAGATGTGTGATTTTTTTAGGTTCATGGTATATTGTTAACCTACTTTTGCTCACCGTGGAATTTTTCTATTGATAACATTTAAACGTATTTTTGAATATTTACAAAGGCTTACAAAGTCTGAGATAATTACTGTGTTCATTTATAAAATAACTGAAATGGTAGGATTTCTGCAAATACAATTATATTGCAGCATTGATCAATACCTGCATTTTTAATTTCTATTACTTTATATCATAATTAACACTTCAATTATTACCTGAAAAATCAGTTCTTTTTTTTTTTTTTGTATAATTCCTGTTTTCGCATGTTTACACAAGGAGTCCTTTTGAAAGCCATTGAGACCATCTCCTCTCGGCCGTTTGGGGAAATAAAGGTTCCACTCGGGTTAAATTGAGCACCTCACAATGCTTACGCTACAGTACCTGTGAACATAATTAGCATATAATTCAATACAGATCGCTAAGCAACCCATGACATATATTTGGAAGCACGTTGCTTATTGCTAATCATGCATCACATTATTTCCTGCTCTGTAAACAAGCTGTAGTGACTGTCGATGCCTTGTGGGTACATTTCAACATAGTTATCACCAACTTGAAATCACTGCAGCATTCGAACCCCTGTTCACCTTGTAATTAAATTAAATAAATGTCATTCTTAACTAAGGGCACTTGTAAAATAAAACATTAAATGTAAGTTCTTGTTGTTGTTGTTTTTAATAGATAAAGTATATTAAATAAGACATGCAGTGCTTGATTGGAATACATGTAGAAACATAACTCCTGATTTCAATAAGGAAACTGTTATTTAAATGGAGTACAATATAGCCTTGTATGCCATTTTGTGATAATTATGATATATTTGTTATTTTCTAAGGCGCAAAATTTTGTCAGCATGTGCAGAGCATATAAAAAATCTTTAAAAAGTATTTCGACATTATCTCACGCAAAGCATCTTTCATATGCAATTTTCTAACATTGCTCACATCATCTCCTCCTGACAGTAGCGTACCATACTACTGAAACATCAAGTGAAACTTCGTCCATTTAGTGGCATTTTAATGTCAATGTTGTCATTAATAATGATAGCATTTATTTAAAGGACAATGCAAAGCATCACGTCTGCTTGAAAATGTATTGGGAACTTTAATTTTCTATTTTCATTTTTTTTTTATTCTTCAAGCCTCACCTCAGATGTGACAGGTTAACGTTCTGTTCACTATGCAGAAGTTGTCATATATAAAACATTTCCTTTTATCCCAGCATGAAAGTTTAAATGTGAGTTTCCCTTTTTATTTTTCATATTGCTTCATTTATACACACACGCACGCGCACGCACACACACACACACACACACGCACACACAAATACATGCATACATACATAAAGTGCATACATAAAGCCTCATAACTCCACAATAAATCCCAGCACACATTTGATATGATGATATTATTTAAGCACAAGGTGAGGATTTGCATTTTTCCTGTTTCGCCAGCGACTGAGAGAGGAAAGCAAGAGAGAGCACAAGGGGGACGCTCACCTATTCATTCAGCAGCCAAAGAAAGTCTGAAAGTCTTTCTTTTTTATAAGAAAGCGACAGAGCCAGGCACATTAAGTAGCCCTTTCTTATTACAGGCGGAAAGAAGGAACCTTACCTCTCCTGACATTTGAGGCACTATGTCTTGGCCATCATGAGCTCCTCCACTAGAAGTTCGATTTGTCTGACAAATGGAAAAATGTATAATAAATGACAAACAAACAAATAAGTAAATAATTGTGGAAAAATTAACATTTGATTTCCCTCCTGTTTATTACATAATGCTATATTACAGCACACTTGGAAGCGAATTATTATTAATTTTCATTATCCATTTTCGAGAGGCACTTATCCACATTAGAGCCTTGGTGATGCAGAGTCTGGTTCTTGCAGCACAAGGCTACCCGCCCCGGAGCTGCGTGCTGAACACACTAACAGGCCGTCCGCTTATGCCACAGCCCCGGAGCTGCGCGCTGAACACTAACAGGCTGCCCGCTTATTCCACAGCCCCGGAGTTGCGCGCTGAACACACTAACAGGCCGTCCGCTTATGCCACAGCCCCGGAGCTGCGCGCTGAACACGCTAACAGGCCGCCCGCTTATTCCACAGCCCCGGAGCTGCGCGCTGAA
>JABJVO010000015.1:2724814-2737324 GCA_026770805.1 Boulengeromyrus knoepffleri | reverse complement strand
CGCTTATTCCAAAGCCCCGGAGCTGCGCGCTGAACACGCTAACAGGCCGCCCGCTTATTCCACAGCCCCGGAGCTGCGCTCTGAACACGCTAACAGGCCGCCCGCTTATTCCACAGCCCCGGAGCTGCGCACTGAACACGCTAACAGGCCGCCCGCTTATTCCAAAGCCCCGGAGCTGCGCGCTGAACACGCTAACAGGCCGCCCGCTTATTCCACAGCCCCGGAGCTGCACACTGATTGTGCATAGTTGCAGTTTTCTTCCCAGTCCCTAGGGGCACCCTATAAGGCATGTGCTCACACAGCAATGGGGAAGGGAAGGTACACATGTTCGCTGTGTCAGTGGAACTGACTGCTTCTCTGCTTTAAAGCCATTGCGAGTTTCTATTTTAAGTGATGTTGATAGCTTGGTAAATGTAAGGGGGGGGTGTATAATGTGAGGAGGGGAGTGGCCCAGTGAATTTGTGCCCTATTTCTGTGGTCCGGAAGTCACTGATTAGAGCCCCCGCCTCAGCACATATGATCATATCTGCCTTTGGGCCCTTGAGCACGGCCCTCAACCCCCCCGAAATGCTCCAGGGGCGACAGATAAATGACATGACCCTGTGCTCAGACCCCTCTCAACTGTGTGTGTCTCAAAGGAGAGCAAGATGGGACATGCAGATCGGAGCAGTTCAGCACGTCCACAAATGGCAAATAAAGGATCACTTCATTATTACAATTGACCAAGTCATTCGGTCATACTTTTCCAAACAGTAATCAAATCAAACAGTAACCAAATAGCACCATGAGCTTACATGAAGATGGATTCCGATGAACTTTTGAAGTTCCTTCCTACGTAATTAAATCCCGATTAAACATGTGTACTTTTCCTTGCTATCAAACACTCTTGACATGCAATACCTCCTTTGCCTTTGCATGCATGAGAGGTCATCTGTGCCATTCAGTGTTCCAGAATACTTATAAAGGAATGATTTATTCAATAGCAATGAGAGCATGTGGATGACTTAATTGATTTCCTTATATCTGTTGAATAGTAAACATGCAAGCCCACACAAAATTTCTTATACAAAATACTGTATAGGTTTCAGCTATATGATAGCTGTCGTTGAAGCCTTTTGTGATTCTCTTTCACACAGTTGACCGTAATTGTGTGATACATGCACACTTCATAATGAATCGTAAAAATATTTAGCATTCATGGTTAAATGAAGGTTTGAAGCACCTCCCACTTCTCCTCGGGTTCATTCTGTGGTTCTAAAACATGTGGTTAGGTGAACTGTAGTCTTTAAATTTGGCGTAGCGTGTTACTTTATGTACCTCCAATGAACTATCATCCTATCCGGGGTCTTCCCCAGCTCCTGCCCTTTGCTGCCAGGATAAGCTCCATCCCCCGGGACCCTGTATTGTATAATCAACGGGAAGATGGATGGATGAAGTTATTCAGGAAGACACCTTTAGATACAACTGCGGCTTTGAACTTGTCCATGCAATGATCAATCAAAGATGGCACATTTAATGCAAGGATATTTCTCAGTGAGAGTAAACAATCCTATGTAAAACAATAAAGATAAAGTAAAGATACCTAAATAGATAAATATGCAAGTTGTTCATAAAGCCTCAGCTAGATGAGAGTTGTCATTTGCTCGTCGTCACTTTTTTTATTTTTGAACTAACTTTTGGAAGGTATCTGAATCTTCAAGAGGTAAAACTTTTGCTGGGTTTGACTGATTTTACAAAGTTTCTGAGACTGACCCAGACCTTCGTTAACTACCGTTCTTCGCTTTCATCCTCGTTAATGAACTGGAGATGAAGCGAAGATTCCCAACTTTCTCAAAGTGACGCCTTTTTGTGGTGATGGGCTAAAAATAGCAACCTGCACATGACATTGAAGTAGTCAAGGGCGTACGATTTATTCGGAATATAAGCCGAATGAAAGAAATTCAGTGAAGATCTCATGACACATCATTTGATTATACCGTAATGTACAAGTTGTACGTTTCTTTTAGCACTAGCTCAATAAATTAATAAATTCGTAAATAAGCTACTTTACAGTCTCTCGGTGAATGATTGATGTCCTGTCATTGCGTGATCCATCGCAATTTTCACCTCATACGCTTCAGGGAACATTTTTAGTCATCTGAGGTGTATTGTGTGAAAACAACACTGAAACTGTAATAAAATTAATCTTTCTTATGACATACATCAGTATTAAAATGCCCTTCTTTTGTCGACATAATTACAAGCACAAATGTTTGAAGACATAAATGCCATCACATCTGGTAGGTTTTTCTTTTTTTTTCATGGTTGTTGTTCCTTCCAAAGAAAAACTGTTTGTTTCTAGGGCCTGTAATTTGTCGAGGTCTTTCCTTCTCCCACTGACTGTCCGCATTGTTCCTCATCAGTGTGATCCATCTGTGAATTGAAGAATATATTGGCATGCCACCACCAAGGCAGAGGGCACCTTTGAAACACAGACAGTAAATTGGTTTCCTGATGAAGTGCAATCTACTTTTTTGAAAATAATTGGTAGGCAATTTTTTTTTGTTTAGATGGGAATTAGAAACGTAATAAAAGGAAGCGCTGATAATACTTTTGGCGATCCAGAAAGCCAACTTTCCAATTCAACTGGCAAAGATAAAGGTTAAGGAGCAACGGAGGATTTGAAAAAAGGAGAGAAGCTACACAGTGCCGACGACTGAGCCAATTACGTCAAAGTGTTAGGCCTCAGCGTGCACTCCGTCCCCTACTCCGTGATAAAAATGCAGTCAGAGCTTGATTTAATCGACTACTGGAACAGAAACATTGCAAAATGTTCAATTATAATTGATATATTTACAGCAGTGCTTATTGATGGTAATAATATTGACAATAATAATTTATCCTATTCCATTTGCAGTTTTCCACACTCCACTCTTTTTCTTGACTCCACATGGAGCAAATTCCTTGGCTGGGGTGTGCAATTCTGCAACCACTGAATACTGTTATTATTATTTTTGCCCTACTCAGCAAGTCAAGCGAGGGTGTACCTATTCTTACAACAAATCTACAATACAATGTCAGCAACCGGACATGTGACCTCGATTTCATTTCAAGCCATTTATTGCATATGAAAATCTGCCAAACGCTTAATCTTCGTAGACAGGAAGGGTCTCTGTGGTCTGTAGGGTCTGTGGTCTCTCCGGCTTTGTTGTAGGTATCTGATTAACTCTATATTGATATAGACAAACAAAGGAATGAATAAGCAGATAAATAATGAATGAATGAACAAACGAATGAATGAATAAACAAACGAATGAAATGAATGAATAATAAACAAATGAATTCATTAACTGCTATCAGAACGTACCACAGTGCTTACATTTTCAAAAATAAATATCTATCTATCTATCTATCTATCTATCTATCTATCTATCGTTCTGTTTTTTTTTGTTTCATTTTAATAGGTCATTCTTAGTCAATAATATCTTTATCAATATAAACTGGTAATGGAAACATCTGTATAACAATTACAATCATTCGCTTTATTTTACCAAATCCCAGTGATGGCCTGCAACTGAGCGGTAGGTGATGCAATAGCAATGAATAAAATAATAACGTTGCAAGTGCTGATCCACCGTCATAACAAAATGAAAAGTGCTTTTAATAAAATGTATCAGCTAAATCCCTGCTTGAGTCCTTGTCATTGGTAGTCTGCTGTGATATCTAATGTGCAGTGAACCAGGGCCCTTCTGAGTCTGAGCATTTCAGTGAGAGATTTACTTACGGAGCTCCGAAACAGCGAGCAGGCCATGTCCATTACTGGAGCACCCCGTGGATTTATCCCATTGTCTTATGTCAGAAAAATCAGAGCAGTCTTCCGATTGAAAAAACGTGAGAATATTTACTAAAATAAACAAAAAGCGTAAGTTATTTTATTTTTTACCCACTAGAGTAATGGCTATGTGAGCGGTTACAAGAAACGAAAAACATTCAGAGAAGGTTTTTTTTTTTTTTTGGAGAAAACAATGATTGGCATGTTGAAATTGGTTCAGACAGATGGTTAACAACAGGTTTACAGATCGATGCAAAGAGTATTTGTATCAGCTAATGGACAGCACGCCGAGACTATTGTATGTTACTCTAGATTTGTATATTGATTTACAATGACAGAAGAACATATGGATAAGAATATGATACTGGATATTGAGGTTTAACAATGCCAGTGTTGGTCTCTGTGCATCTACTGTATCGGTAGGACAATCGATTGTACATTAGCCCTTCTTCCGAACAATTAAAATCTGCCTTCATCCCTTAAAAAAAGTTTGTTTCTTTGGTCATTCTTTTCCGTGTTTTGAGTGCATTCCGTCGCTGTTTTTCACTCATTTGCCATGCATGCATTTCAACGGACAAAGTCACATGGCTTTAGATAGAAGTCCACATTTATCAAACAGCTCATGACTGTCTTATATCGTTAGTTTATGTATGTATTTTTAAATATTTGATAAGGAGGCCACGTACTGTAGCATTAAGAGGAACGTGTTTTCAGTTTATAGGCTGAGGAATTCACCATTTCTGCATGCAAACAGGCTCATTACAGTATATTTTCTTCTTTATTGTATTGTAAGGGAAGATCAAGGCGGCCAAATGTATTGCATTAGTGCTGAGCAGGGAGTTGCAGGGGCCTCATCCTGTTCCTAATATTTCTGTTTGAGCATTTTTACTCCTCACCTGAGTTCATTAGTTAAAACAGTAGCTGATCCTTATTCCGTCAGTAGAGTATTATACTGAGCAGTCTGTTATACTGAGTATTATACTGAGCAGTCTGTTATACTGAGTATTATACTGAGCAGTCTGTTAACCCCGACTGACTGAATTTATTCTTTTTAAGCCTTAATGGTCTGTATTCTCTCTGAAGAACCATTTCTTGTATTTATTATGCTGCGATTTGCATGCAGCATCTGCATGGATTTTATTTTTGTGCATGACGTCAGCACTCATTTATAAGAGTTTGCTGTTTGAATAGATTACAGACAGGGCATTAAATTATGCAAATTAAGTATTATTATTATCTCCGTGGTGATGCAAGGAAATCTGCTCAAATATAGAAACTCACCTGTCCACACTTAGGTGTTTTCTTTATTGATGACACCCAATCTCGTTCTGCCCACTCGGCGTATTTCCATTTTGATTTATGGTTTTTTTGCAGTGCTTTTATTTATTCACATTACAAATGGCTTAATGCAAATAGATAAATAAGCAAGCAAGCAGATATGCATATTCCATGGCACGAGGTTGTAGGGAGCTGTTGAAATGATGAATATATGTTATCTGTCAGAGTATAAGAGTCTATTTGTAAAGATATTTTTAAATCATGTCGGTCTGGGGATGCTATTTGCTCACATTTTCACCCTAAGTTGCCACATCGAGGATTCTGCATTAGAATGCAGGTGTTTTCTAAATTTGTCAGTGTCTCTTGAACCTTGCATGCAGATCACATCTGGACATCATGCCTTTTCATAGTCTAGTCATGATCAGAGAAGAACTAACAGTTATGCAGATATTAAGATGCTCACATCCTGAATACCAAAGCATTGATGTCGGCCAGCACTGAACACAGAAGTTGGCGATACTGTTTGGCACGTCCTTAAGTTATTGCAGTAACTTGCTCTGTGTCTGTTTATCAGTCCTGCGAAGCAGATGTGTGATGCTTGTTTCCTTATCTACAGCAGTAATGTGCTTTGCAAACCATCACACACTCATGGTACAAAAAAAATAAATAAATAAAGATTGAGAAGAGAAGGAGAGAAGCTGAAACCTCAGATTATGATTGAAAAAGTCTGCCTCGTATCAGCATGGGAAGTCAGGAGTCGCTTCCACTGTATCCTCCTTCCCCAGCAGCTCTGTGATGGTAGAATAGCAAGAAGAAGCTACTTTGCTCTTGGAGAAGGAAGCAGGGGTGACGTTAACCAAATAGGCACTGAAGGTGATGATGATTTGTCTTCGTGAATTAAGCTCAGCTAAAATAAATGCCATTTGACGCAATTCACTGCTAGATAAGAGGCAAGCATGATAAGGCATCGATGCGGTGCTCAGCTAGGGAGTAAAGCATTAAAAGCAGAGTGATCTGGGCGTTTGGGGAGGAGACGAAGTAACGGACCAGTGCCGTGTACAATAAATAACTCTGACATGCAGTAACTCGTCAAAATTATACAAGCATCTGCTTTTTTGCATGGCAGTATTGCCTTGGGTCGCAGCGCATTTCAGGGACACTTGTGTATGTCAATCTGCAGGAGGGATGTGTAAAGGTATGTCAGTCTACAGGGGATGTGAAAGGGCAGGTCAATCTGCACGAGGGATGTGTACATGTGCGTCTATCTGCATGAGGGATGTGTGAAGATTTGCCAATATGCGAGAGGGATGTGTAAAGGCATGTCAATGCCCAGGAGTGATGTGTAAATGTGTGTCAATCGGCAGGAGGGATGTGTAAAGGCCGATCCATGGCCGTGTGAGACGGCATTGCAGAGCGCCCAGTCATCATGGCCTAGAATTGATTACAGTTTATTACTTATAACGGGTATTTTAAAATATTATAGATACATTTCTTCATTTAGTCAACTTTATTCATAAATGTAGATTTTGTAGTTATTTTAAATTTTGTCATTATTATAAACTTGTGACCCTTTAGTTAGATGGATGGATGGATGGATGGATGGATGGATGCTAAAAAATCTCTCTGTATGAACTAACATACATTTATGGTATACACATACACAGATACACATCATGCAATGCACATACTTTTATTAATATTTACGCAAACACACATGACTTACAGATGCATCATCTAGTCAGTTAAGCCATTTTACTGTCATCCAGTGAAGGCGCCGTCTTAAAAAATCATCTCCATTTTCAGCCCATCGTATTCCACATTATCCTCCATCCCGTGATGTGTAAGTCATTGCAGTGATGTCGCCAGGCTGAGTGAGCGTCGCTGTAGTCGCCTGGTGTTCCTAGCCGAGCCTCCTGATTGGTGGCTGGGGTCAGAGTTACTTAATAGCGGCTGAGAGGCACCAGTCACACTGGCCTAAATCCCCATCGATTTCCCCCACGGCTGCGGCTTCAGGGGTGGCCCCGGTCTGACAGATTATTTGTGTACAATAAGTCCATTAGTGCGGTGGGTGGCCCTGACTCATTTACTCGGCCTGTTCCAGGGGACCCCATCCAGACTGGTGAATAGTTTTTATACACTGACACATAATTGTGATGTAGGATCTCAGTGGCCCATTTTAAGCAGCGTAAATAACACAGATCATTTGGCTCACAGCCATACATGCAGGTTTTAGCTGGTTATTTATGGGGTGGGGGGACTTGAATCTCTCCTTGTCACGTGCATGCACATACACGTAATTTAGGGGTGGGACAGGGAGCACATGATATTATTATGCATTAAAGTTGTTTTTATGGCTACATTTATAACCCCTTGTAGAAGGATTTTCCATCTGAAATAATCCTTAAAAGGAGAATGTGGGTACAAATAAATACATATATATGTTAATGAGTAGGTTGTCTGGGAAAATTTCAAGATAAAGGGAAAGGAAAGTGTAAAAAAGCAGGCAGGGTAGACATGCCTTACAGTGGAAATCGGCTCATATACGTGCAGAGTGGAACGTCTGTTTCAATGGCTTTTTATGCTAAGTTGGTGATGAGACCGCCTTTGCCTATTTGTTGGTTGCCATGGGAATAGCTGGAGCAGTGTGGTATCCTTTTGATGGGATGTCAAAAGAAGGCGCGTCTCTCGCTGAGTTTAAGGGACAAGCCACTTTGCGTTTTTACAATACGCCTTCATTTTGGGCAAAGAGATAAGGACCTACTTGTAAAAAAAATAATGAAGAGGCACGATGTTCAGACCTGAGGAAGTTTTCACAGGGAACATTGGGGGGGGGGGGGGGCAGGCAGCCGGCAGCACTTTCTGACTATTAGGCTGAGTGGCTGAGTAGCTCAGGATATGTAGGCCTGGAGTTAATGTCATGTTTCAAGGCCAGTTTGGATGACGGCACACATACTGTCTCCTGACTCGTCGGGCTGAAATGCAAATAAAAACTTCAGACAGCAACGGGAATCTAAACTCTCACCACCGCAGAAATGCACGTCTGTTAAAAAAAAAATATATATATAATAATAAAAATTACACACTTCAAGATGCAGACAATTACTTTGGAATCCTAAAGGACGCTATTCTGGAAAGCTCAGCCTTCTACACTGGATGAGTCATTACTCGCATGGATAGCTTTGACAGTGCATCACATTTTTTCTGTTTCTGTAGGAGTGTAGGTGATTGGAAACCTCCAACGTTAGTGCTGGCATAGGTAATTGTTTTTTTTTTGAGGAAAAACACAAAATAGGTTTGTGTGTAATAAAGTTTACAGAAGCCCTTAGATCCCCTTGTTATTCATTAGCTGTGATTTCTGCACAGCCAGAGAGACATTTAATTTGACCTGCATTTCTTCAGGCTACAGTACGGAATATTTTTAGCCCGGAATTCTCTGTGAAGGGCATTTAGAAGTTGATTCGGGCCTCATTATGGCAATATTTGTGTTACCTTTTACAGTTGTCAATTTTCAGAAACAGTTCATATCGCAGCTCCACCCTCCAGCGAGAAATGTGTCACTTCAATGAAAACATGCCACTGAACCCCCCCTCGCCTGCAGTGATGTACAGATTTTAATCAGTGTCAGCTTTCAGCAAACACAATTAAAATGAAGCATTATTAAGTAGGAACTGTTTGAGATCTTCTAATGTTTCAAAAGAAATTAACATGCTCGACAGCAGACCAGAAAGAGTACAGAAATACGACATTAAGAGTCTAATTTGAGTTGATGCGTCTAATTATTGTTTTAAAGTTTTTAAAATATTTCAGCTTGTTTTTTTCTCCTATCCTCTGAGCAGACATAAATCCTAACCTCTTCATAAGTGGCATGTACTGACAGAATGGTTTGGTCTTATAATAAATCAGCATTTTTATGAGAAAGTGACTTTGAGGGTGATGAAATAACGTCCCATTTGGATATCTCTCGGGGCGTGTTCCGGAACAGCCTCATTTGAATTCTCGTCATTGAAAATCCATCGCGTGGCGATGAGCGATGGTTTGAAGACGGCAAATCATTGGGTGAAACACCTTGGAAAGTTCTTTCTTCCTTTCTTTCTCTACACAACGTTTTTAGCATCAGTCCTGATATTGTTATCGTTTGACGCTTTTTTTTTTTATCACCTGTCTGTTTGCGATATCCATCCATATGTGGCATATGTGCTACATCCCTGCATGACAGATCGCAGGACATGCGCACGCCCAAGTACGGGTCAAAACCAGTGTTCGTCACAACACCTCACGGATGTCACTCTTCCTCATTTGCAACATGGTGGGGATCCCTGATGTATCACAGTGGAGCAGGAAAGCAGGATTCACTGACCTAGCCGTGTGGCGTGTGAATAGATCTGAGATGACCACAGACGGAGACCGAGAATTCCTGCGACGTTTATCAGGTGCAGCTGGGAAATGTCATTCTCCTGCATTTCCCTGCCAATAGGCAGATTGCCGAGGCAAAAGGGGAAATGGGGTGGGGGGGGCAGACGAAGGCAGAGGCATTGCTGTCCTGTTGGAGACACCCTCCAGGTTAAATAGAAAGTGACAAGCTCAGGCTGAAATGCGAACTGACTCGTCCCCCCTTATGCGAAATGACTCTTGTCAGCATCGTGAACTGGGCGCCGATTCTGGGCTTTGGCTGGGTGTGTTCAGAGTTCGGTTATGGCCGGGCCACTTTGACGTGGTGCAGCAAAGAGGCGGTTTTGGACTCGTACCCCAATCCAAAGTTCATTTTATCATCTACTTCAATTAAAATGCACGTTACTCCCGAGACCGAATCCTGATGAACGTGGATGTTATTTATTTTCCTTGATATCATCAAGTAAACAGAATCAGCTGATAAGGTTTCGGAAGACAGAGAAAAGGCTGTTTCCTCCAAAATGAGCATGTAAATAAATAATCTAACCAGTCATGTTGATACTTTTCTTCCTTCTATTGCACAGTAGAGAAACTACAATAAACAAATACAATATTCTATCATGTTTATCCTTACGAAACATCTGAAATCGAATGCAACATGGAACAGGTACGAATACCAAAAATATCATCAGTCTTCAAAAATTAGTTTCACAGAACATGGCTGTTACACTGGGGATGGATCTCCGGCATGGTGTAGCCGCTCAAAGCACGTACGACGTCCTCCGACATCCTCCGTGACGACATCCTCGCCTGGCAGCCTTTACATAAACGTTATCAGTTAAACGCTGGAAGCCAAACTGATATCTATTGAGGTGCCAAACAAATAACATGAATGGAAACGGAGTGAAATATTTAACAAAACCGTCAAGGCATCTACATCATCATTCCTTAAATTTGCTTTGAGATCTTGTTTTCTGTCTGTTTTTTTTTTTCCCCAAAAAAGAGACAAATTAACATGGAAAAACTGGGTTACTTTAGACATCATGGATTTGGAAATGTTTAGGTTTTATCCTGCACAATACATTATACCCTGAATTAAACCTCAATTAAATTAATAAATAAATAAAACGAATAGCGTGATGCATCCATATGTATATGAAGATATTCCAGACAGCTGAGGCCTTGAAGCATCCAAACACGCAATATAAGACTTGTTTTCTCAATGATTTCTGAAAATAATAAATAGGCAATCATGGCCTTTGTATGTGTTTTTAATTTCTTGCGAAAATAAATAAGAAAAAAGAGGATAACGTGTGAAATAATGTAATACGTTGCAGAAGATTCTGTAAAGGGTAAAACATTTTGAATGATTCTGAGGCTGAACATAACTAAAATAGTGAGATTCAATAAAAGTTATGTGTTTAAAGGGGATCTTGAAAAGCATTTGCCATAAAAATGAGGATTTTAACATCCCACTTTTCTACTGAGAGAGTTTTTTTTTTTTCCTGGAAAACACAAAACACTCCCTATGAAATAAATAATCAGCGTCCCAGCAGGACTTAGCGGGCGAAGTTAAACATGCTGTTTGACACGACGCTGCCACACAAACATTGCATCAGCTTCTGTTCTCAGCCTGGCAAATACCTTCATCAACCTCGAATTTCACACCAGTATTTATTTATGCTGCTTGAGTAAAGAAATTACAGTGTAAGCTGGCACTCTGTTGCAGTTTCCTGGCTGGAGTGTAGAACTGCACTGCAACGCCGGACTCTCCAGCAGCACCTGCAATCCGGGGTTAATCAAAATGCATTTTAAACGAGGTGCTCTTGACGAGGCCCGATGGCGCGGCTGCCTTGTGTGGGGCTGCATGCTTCAGACCCGGTGCTGAAATATTTATTATGGGACTGGAGAGAAATGACAGGTTCAGAGGCTCTCATACATGCACACAAGCGCATAGAATCAGAATCGGACGTATTCGCCAAATATGTTGTCACACACAAAGGGAATTTGTCTCCGGTTGTCAATGGCCGGTGCAGAGAATGCAGCAAGAAATACAATCTATATGATACCATTCAATAAGTACCAGAGTTGCCAACTCTGGTCAGCTGGCTGGCCTGAGATTTTCAATTCGAGACAAGTTGCACCGGCATTTACGTATATGTAAGAGTTTTATTACCTGGTAAATAGTCTGTAGGGTTTGCAAGACCTTTGATGTAGCCAATTTTATCTTTATAATGGAATAATATAGATTTCTGGTGTGAGCGTGAGAGTCTAAAAGCGTGAGTGTCACGGCAGATGCGTGAGAGCTGGCAACCCTGAGTTTCAATGAGTTATTTACTACAATGAGGTGTTGTGCAGTGATGGGGGGGGGGGGGATACGGGCAAACTAATATAACTCATATCGGAAATAAAATTACCTCGTCGCTAACGGGATTACTTAAATATCTCGAAAAAGTTATGGGGTAATTAATTATCGTAATACATAACAGATACTTTACGATGCAAAACAGCAGCGTAATGCTTCACTCAAGCAAAGATTAGAGGAGATCTTCCAGCTGAGTTATATTCATATGTCATTATAATCTTAAACACACTAATAATCCCACAGCTGAGCATGACTTGAAACTCATCTCCGGAACTTGCCATTTGTTCACCTTTCCGCTCTGAGGCATTAGGAGCGATCTAACAATTTACTTTGCAAGCTCCAGGGAGGTGTCATGCGTGGCCTCCGCTAGACTAACAGAACTGAAAATGCGAGACACGAGATTCAGCACGTGAAGCGTACCAGTCACAAGACGTGCTAGATTCGTTCAACCTTCCCAGTGTCGTCTGGAAAATAATCCACCATAAAAAATGAATCCTGAAACAGTAGTGGGTCTGCGAAAGACTTTGTTTCTGTAATGCAAGCTTTTGCAGGAATTCATATGCTGGAGTTCCATGTGTCAATGTGTAGACTATACACACACACACACACGCACATGTAGGGTATACATATCCTTATGGGGACCGCTCATTCATTTCAATGGGAAAAA
>JABJVO010000015.1:2703922-2717402 GCA_026770805.1 Boulengeromyrus knoepffleri | reverse complement strand
ACACACTGCCGATCACAGGTAATGCTAAAAGCTGACTAATACCATAAAAAGTCCTTCACAGAACACACACTGCCGATCACAGGTAATGCTAAAAGCTGACTAATACCATAAAAAGTCCTTCACAGAACACACACTGCCGATGACAGACTCTACCACATAGGGTTCACTCAAAATAATACATGACCACACTGTCGAGCCTCAGCAGATGATTATTTCCATGCCCTCTGGCTCTGGCCATATGTTCAAACATTTCGGTCGGAGGCCTCAGACTGACTACCGGAGATCCACAGTATGGGCGTCCATTGTGTCCTATTATTGCATTACTTGGCGGCATTTCCGCACGACAAACTCCCAAACACTCAACAGTCGCCACATTAAAATCACAGACCATCCGTAAAAAAAGCCATTATTGCTCAACTGGAAAGTCAAGAAAAAATATCAAGGGCTTAATTTGCTAATTGGTCACACTAACTTAGAAAAACTTCTTGAATTATGATAAATCTGTGATACTTGGTTTAAATTCTTACAAAACATCCATTGGCAGTTCTTTACTTTGTCTATAATAGCAGAATAATGTAGGCTATGGACCCCTCACAACCCTGAATAGGACAAGCGGGTACAGAAAGTGGATGGATGGATGGATTGATGGATGGATGGATGGATTGATGGATGGATGAAATCTTCATAGCAGGTTTATCGTCCACAGATTCCCAGCTTATGTTTGCGGAGGGAAAACGCATGAACAAAGAATTTCCTCTGTATTCCTCCACAGTTGCATAATGAATGTTTAAGATAGTGTGTGGCCACAGGAGGCAAACTGCAAGCTGGATTCTGGGTAATCGCTCACATTACTGACTACTGTACCTATAAATCCCACTCTTAATGGAACTGAGCTCGCCACTATTGGACAGTCCATTATCACCTTGTTAGGGTTTAAATAGGATGGAATCGCTTGTTTAAAATGGTTAGGATTACAGCTTCATCCCACCCACATGTCCATTATGATGTCTGCAGAAACAGTGCAGATCTAACTATGGAGCATGTCTCAAAAAAGAAAGGAACCAGCAAGTTTGAAGGAGTGACAGCTTTAGTATCTGCCACTAACCTCTCCTTAATACTAAAAAGGGAATTAAAAGCATCTGAAATGTGCGTTTACACATTTCATACATTGGTTATAGTTGCACAAATAACATTCTTTTAATATATTTAATATATTGTAACCATTATTATTGAACACCAACAGATTACAAAACTTGAGACCCTCTTAAGCGTTGTTAAATTCTTTACAGAGGAAAGTCAAAGATAAGTAATTATTTATACTTGTATATGTATATATAATTTATACTTTTTGGTACGTCACAAAATAACAATGTTCCCACACACTGACAGGTAAATGTCCCAAAAACAGGCTTCCATGCTGACTTGGAAATTGCATTCTTGCCACAGTGTCTGTAACGTTATTTAATGTCTAAATAAATTCCATTTCTTCACACAGAATTCCAGGTGTTTGTAATACAATATCTGACTGGAATAAAGGAACAGTTTACATCAACGTTAATTATCAGTGTCTGTTGGAATCCTGCAGAAATCTTATTAGTGAATCAGCAGTACCTGCAGTGTCTTGTTGAGAAATGAAACATCACCTGGTGTATTAAATGAAGCATAACCGTATCTTCACAGCTTCAGTCAAACTGCTTAATCATATAGAATTTATCATTGTAGAAACGGTTTCATATTTGTATTTATCCAGTCTGGTATTTGGATACAGACATGCTCATATATATGTGTAGTGTTTGTATATAAGTAATCGGTGATGTACTAGTACTTATAATTAGTTTTATTGTAGAATCCATCTTTCATGCTATTTTTCAAGTAGTGGGTTAGGTTGATGAGGAACCGGAATCCTATCCCAGAATGCACTGGGCTCAGGATACGCTCAGCACAGGAAATCTACATAACTGCTGGAAAGTTCTTATATTCTCTTGTGATACGACGGAAAATATACTATCTCTGGTTTTCGGAAGGAGGTGCGATGCCCATGGTTACCGTGGCCTTTTTCCTTGCCCATCCGTCATCAGATATTGAGAGAAGATGAGAATCGGCTTTGAAAAGGATGATTTTTACGGAAGGCCCTTCCGGAGGGACACGGCCACAATATTATTAACTCGGCCCATCTGAAGCACATAAAGGTCCCATGCAGGCTTATGGTCATGTAATATTTAAACACAATAAGTAGCTAAATAAATATTCAGTAAGAACAACGCGATACCACTTGGCTAAAAGACAGGGTAAAGGAGTATACACAGTTGCGCAAATATTTTAACAATGCGTGAGTCTGCGTTTGTTAGTGGGTTTGCTTCTAAGAAAGTAATTAATTGCTGTGCGACTCAAAGGAGGTCCCTGTTGCCCAGTTGCAGTATATCGTATTCTTTTAATTACTGCTCTTGCAGTATTTGTTTCCTGTCTCAAGGCACCCATTAATGTACTGCCAAAACATGCAGAATAAATGGATTTCTGCGCAGCCGTGATGTAATGCCTGCATTTTCCGTATGAGGCAGTAAGCACTGGTATATATCTTAATATGACGTATTACCTCCCAGCTGGGCTATCTGGGCGGGTTATCGGTAAACGAGACGGCAGGTGGTTTTGCGCCGTGCTGTTTGCCCTTCGACGCTGTGAGTCTGCTGAAGGCCACAACTGAATCAGATGAACCAGGATCCAAGAATTTCTCGTTGAAGTTTTCAATAATAAAAGCTTTCAAAATTCAAAACTGAATACTGTTCTCCAGGCTCAGGTCAGGAGTGCTCTTATCGAGTTGGGTTGGTTAGTTGTTAGTGGTGCGTGGCTCTGTGAGCTCTTGCCTCTGTTCCTGTAGTCGTATAGCCGCCGGTTTGAGTGCTATGTCTAGCTGTATAGCTGCATGTCCACTGGGCCCTTCAGCAACACCCTTAACCCCCTGGAAACTCTGTGCGGCTGGACAGTTGACTGACCCTGTGCCCCCAACCCAAGCTCTGCTCTTTCCTCTATGTTGGTGTCTCGAAAGGTGAGCAGGA
This sequence comes from Boulengeromyrus knoepffleri, assembly GCA_026770805.1. NCBI lineage: Eukaryota > Metazoa > Chordata > Actinopteri > Osteoglossiformes > Mormyridae > Boulengeromyrus > Boulengeromyrus knoepffleri. The sequence continues at coordinate 2,714,349 of JABJVO010000015.1, read as the reverse complement.
TGTGGTTCGTGAATAAACACATTGCGGAGTCTCTGCACTTGTGCAAATGAAGCTTAATTTAATTTAAATGCTACGATCAGGTAAAGGCTGAGGAATCTGATGAATTTGCAACACGCATCACCTTACTGAATATTGTTAGCGATCACAGCTGAAAATGCACATAAATCAGATGCTAAAAAGCAGTTTCAGGTCATTCTTCCCTGGTAGTCAGCATCAGTAAAATATCCTCATTTCGAGATGCATCGCTAACACCTTACTTAAGCCCATGTTTTTAGTCATTTATAAGCACATTCATAACAAACAATAATGCATTCATAAAGCATTATAAACACGGGTATCAATATTCATCAAAAGGCATAAGAGAAGATAGTGTACCCGAAACATCTTAGTTCTGCTGTAAGCAAACTTTTTGCCATATGTTCCTTGTTTAACTACAGCTTGTGTGCTGGTTTGTAGAATGACTGGTGGTGTTTAGCTGCAGTCTCCACTGGCAATTCGCACTGGTGACTCACTGTGTAGTAGCACTGCCATCTCCAGTGCTGGCAGTTTGAATCCTACTGTCATCCAACATGTGTGCAATGTGCATGGTCTCCCTTTGTCATGTGGGCTTCCTGCTGCAGTCAAAGAATACGCACGGTCTCTAAATGGCCTGTCGTGTGTATGCCTACACACTCCGCTACCACCTTGTTGGGCATAGCTAGCTAATAGCTCATTTTTGCCTCCAGAATTTCTCAAGTAGGCGAGTCGCACATCCAGAGAAGCCTTTCCACAGGCCGCCACGGTGGCAAGCTTTTATTTCTGCACTTGCGGCCTTCCTGTTAGTCCGCCCATTCTTCTCTGCCCTCTCATTAATAAGGTGTTTTCAGCTAACGATCTTTTTTTTTGTTGTTCATTACAGCATCCTCTGTAAACTCTAGACCCAGGAGCATGTGAGGATTCTGAGATGCGGAACCGCCTTGTATGGCACTGAGGATCAAGCCACATTCAAAATCACACAGCCTCATGCTGAGATGAACAGAACGTGGACCTCTCGACCCTGAACGTGGAACTCTCGGCCCTGAACGTGGAACTCTCGCCCTTGAACGTGGACCCCTCGACCCTGAACGTGGACCTCTCGCCCCTGAACGTAAACCTCTCGACCCTGAACGTGGAACTCTCGCCCCTGAACGTGGAACTCTCGCCCCTGAACGTGGACCTCTCGCCCCTGAACGTGAACCTCTCGCCCCTGAACGTGGAACTCTCGACCCTGAACGTGGAACTCTCGCCCTTGAACGTGGAACTCTCGCCCTTGAACGTGAACCTCTCGCCCTTGAACGTGGACCTCTCGACCCTGAACGTGGACCTCTCGCCCCTGAACGTGGACCTCTCGAACCCTGCCTGCATGTTGCCACTGTAAAGCTGCAACCTCATACCTGGAGGTCCCTGCTGCATGCATTAGCTAGCAGGTACTACTTCAATAAAATAAAAAAAAATCTGTCCTCTGAGTGAATGTGTGTTTGATGGACTGGACCGCTATCCAGAATCTGCCCCTGCTTTGCCCGCTCATAGCAGTTTTACTTACACACACACACACACACACACACAGAATGTTCTAAGGGCAAAAAAAAAACAAACAAAAAAAAAAGATTGGTTCAGAGAGAGAACCAATCAGATTGTGGAAGAGGTGGGTCCAAGCAACTAGAGGAGGCAGGGCCAAAACATCTGATTGGTCGGTTCCCCATCCTCTAGTTGCTTGGTCCAATCTCCTCCACAATCTGATTGGTTCACTCTTTGAACCAATCATTTTTCGTTCTGCCCTCAGAACATTTTTGTGTAAGTATAGCTCCCATGAGTGCTTTGCTCCCAGTGCTGACGGAGAGCCTTCAGTTCTCCCAGCAAACCATGTCCATCAGAATTCATTAGAACATGAATGGACGTTTTTCCTCAATATAAATATATTTTACAGTTAAATAAATTGACATATAAGAATGGTTCCTTTTAGACCTCATTCAGGGCAGGGTGCTGATGTCCCAAGTATAACTGAATTAACTAATATTAGATTCACAAGTAAACACAAAGCAAACAGGAACGTTACATAAGCACTTGCCTGAATTTAGAACAGTTCTTCCTACAGCAGAACAATAAGTCACAAAGAAAGTACAATATAGTGGTACACCTCCGCTATCTCTGAATCAGCTATGGACATGGATCTCCATGACACTGTCTGTACATGCTTATCGAAAAATGAAACCAGCTTCATGATGTTCTTGTCCAAAAGTGACATCCCTCCCGTGCAGCAGTGGTGTGTGGCTCAGTGGGTTGTTGTGCTGTATCTGTGCTTAGAAGGTTGTTGGTTCAAATCCTAAGGCTCTGCCCTTTGAGTCCCTAAGCCAGGCCCATAATTTTCAATTGTTCTTGGGACTCAAATGTGCTGGTTAACACCTCTTGTCTGGTTTGTTTAACAGAGATGGGATGGGGGGGGGGAAGTAACCAGGTCTGGATAACTGGTTAGTCTTTGTTAATTCTGCCATTTCCACTAGCCAGCAGAAATAGCAGGCAGGATTGTTTATTTCATCTTTATCCCTCAAAACCTCAAGGCCATTTTTATTAAAACTTGTGCATAAGGTCAATTTATTCAGTGGATCAGACGCTATTGAGCACCTTGTCATTGAAGCGAATGGCAGCTCGACAGTCCCTGGATGGCCGTGTGTTTAAAGCGAACACAGGAGCAACTGCCAAGACTTGATAGAGCTGTACTGAATGCTTATTGACATTTAAGCCAATCCCTCATGTACTTAATGTCTCTGAGGATGGTGAAAAGCAGCGACACCTTACAAAGGAGGGAAGCAAGTAATCCCCCAAAGGCCCGACGGGCTTAATACACTTAAAAGGCCCCCTTTATCACTTCTTTCTAGTAAAGGAAATACAATAGATGTGTTTTGCTATTATGTATTTTATCTGTTAGACAAATTATTTACAATATGTCTACGGAGATTGTCTAAGACAGGGTTTCCCAATTTCGTCCTCGGCGACCCACAGATAGTCCCTCCCACAAAAACTTGGACTGTCTGTGGGTCCCAGAGGACCGGACTGGGAAACATTGTTCTAAGAAGTGCATTTAAGTTCTGTCAAAATGTATGCGGCATGTAGCAGTAAATCTATCTGCTATCCCTGCGCTGATGACACAGATAGTGCAGGACATGTAGGTCTCACATAACAAATAAACTGTGAATGAAATTATGTAAATGGCCAATCGAAACTTGGGTATGTTACTTAAAGGCATCAGCAAACTAGCATGCTGCCAAGACAAGTCACCTGCCTTTGAGGAACCGTGACGTGATGCTGGATCGTTTCAGTTCAGAAGGCAGGGTAGGATGGAAAAGTGACATTTTGGGTAAGTGTACAACTAAGGTCCATGGCATTGAGGGCAGACGCTGTCACCCAAAGTGACGCACGAAGCAGGGTTAGAATGTCCCGGAAAGAATTGGGGGTTGAGGGCCTTGGTCAGGGGCCCAATGCTGAGATCACTCTGCTGACACAGGGATTGGAACCAGCGACCTTTCTAACATAGCCAAACAACGCTCCAGAACAGGGAAGTTTAACTGGCGTGATGATGATGGGACCCTGGAGCCAATCACAGGTAGCATAAGGCACACGGCGGGGGTGCACCCTGCCCGGGATGCCAGTCCGTCACACGCACATATACAATCAGACCCTAAGGGTGATTTCGAGGTGACAATTAGCCGAGGAGAGCAGGGTTCCTGGAGGAAACCCACACGGTACTGGAAGCACATGCAGACTCTACACACAAGGAGGGGAGAGGGGATGAGAACCAGAGCCCTGCAGATGGGGGCAAAACCACTATCCATCAAGCGACCATGCGGCCCCCATGTATCCGTCACTAAACATCATACAATTATGGCCGCAAGCGATGGAAAGCGGATGCAGAATCAGCATCTGCTGCCTGATAAATGTCCCGTATGAATGACACCCCCATAACTCACCCTCAAAGTGCTCCGTAACCTGCATGAGAAATTGAAATTAGCAAATGCCCCCCCACCCCAAAAAAAAAAAGAAGGAGCGTATAAAAACCAGTGACAGATGGAATTACAGGACCCCAGCATTTGACATCTTCTGAGGTTATGGCCCGTCAGAAAATTTATAGCTAGTGTTCTGGGTCAAAGGAAGTTCTTGGATTCGAAGCCGCCAAATTCACCGCGGCAGAGATTTGCAGGAACCGCTGCCTGTTTCATAAACCTGGAGGGTTAGGGTTAGGGTTGGGGTTAGGCTTAACAACGAATCAGCAAGAGCGTCTTCCCTGAAGTACCCATGCAAATAGCTATTGTGATCTGTGCCTTTTTGTAATCTGGAAGTCTGTAATTAAGGTGTAGAGCCAGGTTTGTACTTATGTGTTGCAAAATAATGCGATGATTTAAAATTAAATATTTTTGGCAATATTTTCTCTCCTTTGTTTATTAGTTTTATTGCTCCTGTATTTGTTTTTGCATGAGAGATACAAGAACTAATAAATAATTATGTCTAATTTTAAGGACTTTTCTTTTACCAGTAAATATATTTCTGCTGGTGCATTTGGTGAAGCAGTTGTGGTTGTTTGTGCGATAAGCGGAGTTTGGAGACACCGTTTCGGTGAACCCAGCGGGTTGCCGCAGTTCGTTGGCAGTACTAATTCGCTTCCCCTCTGTTCTTGGCCACAGCAGAGCAACAGACAGCGCTTATGGTTATAAAATTATCCAGACCATAAAAAGCATTTTTTAAAAGCATGCCAAAGTCAGCGAAAAACAATGATTTGCTTTTGAAAAGCAAACATTAAACAAACATAAAATTCATTGCATAGGCTAGTACATGGAACCAATTTATCTCAAACATATGCACTTTGTGACTACTGCATGAAAACTTACCAAATCAGGAAATACATACAGTTAAGTAATTTTTCTTTAAAATTGTCTTTAAAGCTGAATGGCCCCCCTAGGGCTCCAGGACATAACACACTTCCGCCACGTTTTGGTGCAATTTTACAACATTATTCAACGACAGATTTGAAAATGCAGAAATATAAGGTTCAAAAGCAAGGAATGTAACATTCCCCGCTTTATAAATTATGAAAAGCATGCAGGAAATTTGTTTCGTGAATTGAGTGAAGCGCACTTACACACTTCTTTCAAATTACAATTTCACAAGACCTTTGCCATACGGATGACGGATACGATTTCCACTCATCATGCTCCATGTGAAAGCCCTGAATGGAAAACAGGATTTGGAGGGCATCAGGGAACAGGGGTAAACGTGTGACCGTGTGCAAACAGTGGTCTTGTTTCACCCTGGTTTCCGAGAAATAATTTAAAAACGGCAGGCAGCTCATTCTTTATATTTGAATTTTACACAAAATCCACGAAACATTGATTTAACATCTGAATACTTGAAATTGCGGCACAGTGGCTTAGTGATTCAACACTGTGTCCTCACATTGTACAGTACATGTTTCCATAGTTTGCATGCTTTCCCCATGTTCTCCCAATGTTCTCCTTATGCTCTCCCCATGCTCTCTTTTCCCCATGTTCTCCACATGCTCTCAGCTGGCAGAGCCGAAGAGAAAGGAGTGCAGTTAGCTGCAGACGGCTCAGCGCAGCTGGCAGAGCCGAAGAGACAGGAGTGCAGTTAGCTGCAGACGGCTCAGCGCAGCTGGCAGAGCCGAAGAGACAGGAGTGCAGTTAGCTGCAGACGGCTTAGCGCAGCTGGAAGAGCTTAAGTAAACCTTTCTGAACTGTTTATAGGCCACAAAGGAAATAGGGGCAAAAAAAGGGGAGAAAAGCCTTAAAAATCATGTAAAGCCAGGATTTCTAAATATCAATAAAGAGCCATAAGTCTTTCTCCTGGAGTAGCACGGTATTACATGTTAGTGATTTTGTCTAAAAAAAATATGTAAGGGTTTTTTTTTTTTACATCCATCACAGGGCACGGCGCTGGGGTACACCCTGGATGGGATGCCAGTCCATCACAGGGCACGGCGCTGGGGTACACCCTGGATGGGATGCCAGTCCACCACAGGGCACGGGGCTGGGGTACACCCTGGGCGGGATGCCAGTCCACCACAGGGCACGGGGCTGGGGTACACCCTGGATGGGATGCCAGTCCACCACAGGAGACACACACTCATACACTGTAGGTAATTTAGAGATGCCAGTTAGCCTGACTCCATGTCTTTAGACTGATTACCCACAGGAAACCCACACATGCCATCCCTGGAGGTGTATGGTGAGCCACTGCTATTCACCGTTATGTTATTCACCTGGGTCAGCCTCCCTGACACATTACAGAAGCATTCATACCTCCAGCGACAGTCTCGGGTAGAAGCCATCCAGCGCTAAGCTTCCTGCCAGACGTCATGGCTGTGGGATCGTGAGTAGATCCCTGTGAGTGGATCCCTGTGAGTGGATCCCTGCGACTCGAGGATGGAAAGAAGATTCAAGTTTCAGTTTTACTGTCACGTGTTCCGAGGGTGCCACAGCTGCAGGACTGGGAACAGGTCCTTTAGGGGATGGGACAAGCGGTATTGAAATTAACAATAAGAGTGCAAGACAAACTGTAGTACAGTACAAGACAGTGCAAGACAAAACAGTGCGATAGCAATGAATAACAATGAGTAATAAATATGCACAATAAGGACTTCATTCGAAGATGAGTACGGATATGGGTTTGCCAATAGCAGCCGGCAGAGCCATTCCAGCAACAACTTGGGAACAGACTCAAAAACTAAATGAGTATTAGGCTGGGGAACAGGCTGCATTTGTGTGCAAAGTTAGGCGACTGTCTGTGAGCAAGCAAGCATGAAGTAGCCAAACAAAACAAAAATAATTCTTTATGTAATGATTAGGCACAAGGCGGATGCTTATCAACCAATTTTGCCCCAGCCCTGAACATCCATGCCGTCACCAGACCAGACTTAGAGAGCAACACCTCTGTCTGGAGACTGCCCTATGAACTCGGGTTTAATGACTGATGTGAGTGCTGATGTATGAGCAGCGGATGAGGCACACATGAGGTGTGAGGTATGTGCAGTACTTATCATCTCTAATGGACTAGCAATCCCATAAAACTGCCTCTGGCTGAGATGATGATCTGAGCAGATCTAAAATTACACTCACCTGATGTCAACAGGTCATGCGAAATTGCCTATTATGTTTGTAACAAGCAGCAGTTATGGATGCTGCTATTCTGGAAACCAAAAGAAAGGCCGTATTATTTGCTCTGCTAACTGGATAGCCTATAATTCCACATGGTGCAGACAGAAGCTGCACAGTGATTAACACTGAGGTTGGTGGTCGTCAGTGTTCCGCTCGATTCATTTTGACATCACACCTTTCCAAACATACTTAGCACTCAACGCCGAATCACTTACTGGCATAGTAGAGTTTAGTGTAACTGCAATACCTCATGAAAAAGATAGAAGACAATGGAGGAGAGAAAACTGCGTAGTTCGATACATGAGATACAAACCTCTAAGGTCAACTGGCTGCCCAATCCCACAGAGAAATGCCAATAATAGTCATATCAGAAAATGCTGCGTGTTTCCTATGTATAGTGCTATCTTCTGCCATGCTGTCCAGGGGTCACCATGCCGGCTGTAGGTCAGCTTCAGCCATCTGCAGATCAAATCTTCAGTCACCTGCTGACCAATAACTCTGCCCATGGCTGCCGATATGCATGACTTGAGCTTGGTCGACGTCTGCCCAGGATGCGGGGCTTCTGGCCATATGGGAAAGAGACTGGTACATGGGGTCAGTAGACGTGTTGATATGTGACCGGCTAAGAGCAAAGACAAAGACAGATCGGTGACATACAGTCACACCAGCAGCCTTATTTATGGTAGGATAGACTAAAGTAATTGCTCTTCAGTCTGGATTTAATACTGACACGGGGCAGGCATCCCTCAGCTACGCTGGCAGCCTGTCCCATCGACCAGGCGTCCCGTGGTTGAAGGCTGTGGCACCGACCGCCTCTTTACGTGAGGAATTACAAGACGGCCTTCATTCTGTGATCTCAGTACATGCTCTGGATTGTACATGCTGATCAGTTCAGTTAAACAAGTTCTGATGTCGTGTAAGTAAGCAGAAAAGTTTTCAAGTTCACCCCGTACTTAACCAGAAGGCAGTGGAGATGTATTAGAATAGGCGCATTACGGTAAATGTGCTTCTCATATTTACAATCCTTGATGCTGCATGTTGAATCTGCTGTAGGGGAGACAGTCTGCAATTTGTGCTTCCTGACAGTGGGGCATTTCTCTCTCTCTCTCTCTCTCTCTATATATATATATATATATATATATGAGCTATTTTTCAGCCTTGAAAGGCTATGACACTCATCAGTTTTTAAGCTCAGATAATATGTGAATTAAAGCGTGGCTCTATATCAAGCCTTCACCGAGGTCGAGAGCTGATACGGTGAACCTCCTAGTAATGGGACTTCTATGTTTTCATTGTTTACAGACAGATAATTATCACTCATCCATCTGCTGACTTCATTAAAGTAGCTTACTGGCGCGATTGGGATTTTTATTTGTGTGTCATCGGCCTATGAATGAAAATTAATTTTCTGATTTTGTATTATCCCTCTGAGAAGCGGCATGTTGCAAAAAAAAAAACAAAGGTCCTAGGAGTGATCCCTGCTGTACTCCAAATTTAACCCACAATTCCAATGATGCAGTGATATTTTTTTTCAGGAAATGCTCATGAAGTTTGTTTGGATAGGAACTGAAGCAGTTGATCTGGGCTTACTCTTTATAATCAGACTTCACATTCCGTCCTGTTCACAACTGAGCTGTCAACAGTGTCAAAAGCAACAATAAAATGAAAATTAAATAAACCCTTGTGCAGTGAGATTGCCCCTTTTGCAGGGCAGTGAGATTGCCCCTTTTGCAGTGCAGTGAGATCGCCCCTTTGTCGCTTGCTGTTTGTATGCCTCACTGGGGGAATGTGGTCTTGCGCATTTGAAGCAGGTCTATTGTTAAGAACATGAGGATCTGTATTTGACTTGATTAGTATTATTATAAATATCAACACTTCCAGTGACTCTTCATGTGAGCTTTAGTGTACATGTTCTGTGTTTTGTTTTCAGATGTTTTTTTTACTCTCCCAATTCATTGGCCAGCTGGAAGTGTCTGGAAGCACAGACACCCAGTTTGTCGAGACTTAAAATGTTTCGTGGGTTAATATTTATTGACTGAATTTGAAGTCTGAGGAAATAAATTTTGCAATTAAAGACGTCCATGAAATTGTTGCCACTAAAACTATACGGGGTTGTGAACAACAGAAAGACAATTTTGTTAGGTGGGTTGGGTTTTGTTCTAAAAGAAAGTGCAACTGTTATCGCCGATTCGGTAAGAGTCTGTTATACGTTATATCATGATACAGTAGGAATGTTTTCTCAGTTAGCAGTACTTCAGTTTAAGAGTACAGGCATGATCATTAAAACATGGTAAGCACCTAGCAACCTGCTTTTATAGGAGCTGCTTTTTTCAGAGCCACTTTGAAAGCTACGTCGCAGTGATTTGTGGTTTTAGAATTGCAACCAGAGAAGAATGTAACATCACTGAATAACAATGTTGATAAACAAAAGTAAACGATGTCCTGCTGTTGACGTCCGATGCGGTGACACTTTTTTTTTATGCTTGCTGGGGGTATTTGTGGATTAAAATCAATCAAAAAATGATCAGAAAGGATTGATTTACTAGAACGATGATCAGCTTCACAAGTAATAATTAGGCCTGATGTGTGATTATGCACATGCGTGGGCCTAATTATACACTGGTGGAGATTGACAGTGTCGAGGAGGGACAAAAAAAACTTTTCCAAGTCTGTCTCTGCATTTACATGTGTATAATGCCGTTTTATCTAAATTCATAGCCAAGTCAGAGAGGAGCTCAGGCAAGATTGATGGGTATGATACTAAAGAAAACTACTAAGGGAATAGAATAGAATAGAATAGAATAGAATAGAATAGTCAAACGTGATATTAGTTACCCATGCCTCAAATGAGAGCTAGCTGCTCAGTTTTAGAATATTTTTAGAACTATTATTTTCCTTCTTGAAGATGGGTCTACGGCCGCCTCCTCAGCCTATGCTGTTGGCCTCGTGTAAATAACGAACAAATCAATGGGTTCAGATTCCGGGAACAATGGTGCAGTTATTAGTATTGTTGCCTCACACCTCTGGGACTCGGGTTCGAGTCTCCACCATGGCTCCAGGTGTGTGGAGTTTGCCTGTTCTTCCTGTGTCACTGTGGGGTTTCCTCCAGGTTCCCTCCGCAGTCCAAAAACATGCTGAGGCTAATTGGAGTTATCAAACTGTCCGTAGCTGTGCCCTGTGATGGGTTGGTGCCCCATCCTGGTTTGTTCCCTGCCTTGTGCCCTGTGATGGGTTGGTGCCCCATCC
>JABJVO010000015.1:2679334-2698982 GCA_026770805.1 Boulengeromyrus knoepffleri | reverse complement strand
CACGTTATGGGGACATTGTGTCCCCATAAGGATAGGTAAACCCGCTCGCACACACATACACACGCACAGATTATGTATCCCTGTCTTTTTGTAGACACTCCATTCATTTCTATTGGGAAAACCCCTAATCCCACCATGACGACCTTAACCATAAGTAACCAAACAAAATACAAGACTTTTGGCATTTTTACTTTTTTTGATTGCAGTCACAGATTTTAATAAAATTGAATTTCCCTTGGTGGGGGTGAAAAAATGGTCCCCACAATGTCAAAATAATTGGTTTTCATCACACTGTGCGGACATTTGGTCCCTGCAATGTAATATATGTAATATTGCTTGAGTTCCTGAGGGACTGCAGTTTATGGTGTCTTAATCTGTGTCTTAATCTGGTCAAAGTGTAACATAGTGTTTATTTATTTAAAATCCATTTTATATAAGTAGGTATTGCTAAGCAGCAGTAGATTTACAAATCTTTAGCAATTTAGCAAACGGGCAAATCATGCTTTATTGCTGCCGATGGCAGTTTAACTCATAAAAGTTGCTGGTGATCATCATTTGGTGAGTACGTCTTGCAGCTGACCTAAAGAGTCTCGTCGTACGTTAGTGTACGTGAGCGTCAGTATTCAGTATCTTTTGGGTTTAGCGAACAGCCATTGCTGTTTCTTTGCTCCTCCCGGGGGTTGCCTGTGCCGTGAGTATAACCTGGAACCGGGTTCCATCTTGGGTACCGATGATGTCACTCCTGTTCTCCACGGAGACCCTCCCCCTCCACCGCCAGCCTGCCTCGCCTCCACCGGGGGACCCACAGCGCCAACGGCTCCGTCTGGCGGCCCGGACTCGCCAATCTGGCATGTCGGGGTTTGGAGAGACTGCCGAGCGGAATAATTACAAACTTTACAGGAGAAGGTGGTGGGAGTGGGGAGGGGGGGTTTAATTATTTTTTACTGGCTAATAGTTACGTGTAATCATAAATATGATTGCATTTATTTATGTCCTAGAACTCACCTGTACATAGATATACTACACATTTTATTTACTCTCCTAACTCATTAGTATCTTTTAAGTGCCAAGAAATGTTTTAAGACACCTGGTCTGGTTAGTAGCCTGCAATTCCAATAGGAAAAACAAATTATGCTATGTTCACGCTACCAAGCTGAAGTGACTCAAATCTGATATTTTGCCTGAATGTGACTCAGATCTGATGTTTTTGGCTTTGTGGGCACACAATTCTGATCTTTTCAAATCTGATTTGAGTATCTGAAATTTGTGTTCATAGATCAGATATGTATCCCATTCGTGGCTATGGGAGGCCGTAGTGCCGTCGTCATCAGTCAGCGCGTTTGTTGCTGTTGGTGCCGCAGGTGACTCGTGCAAAAACATGTCAGCGTGAACGCGGGTGCCATTTCGGAGGACAGATGCGTTCACATTACAGATAGATACAGGTCGCGTGTAATTATGAATGTGAACCGTCAAGATAGAAGAATCCGATCTAAGCAAAGAAAATGGAATTGGATAATTGAGTCTTGTAATGTAAACGTAGCCTTAGTGGTTAATTATGAGGCTATCCTATCCTGCCTATCCTGGTCGGGGTCACGATCGGATTAAGCAGCATTTTCTATATTGTTTATACATTCATGACCACAGTTCTGTGTAGATGGACTCAGTGTAGATACAATCACATTGTTACATGATTACATAGAAAGAAGGAGCTCAACAACAGTGAACTATGCTTTATCAATATGTTTATTATTTGTAATGTCTTATTTGTCAATAATGTTGGTTCTTTGATTTTGCCCCTAGATGGAAAATGATGACATAAATAATGAAATACTAATTTACTTGAGAATTAGATGTATGAAATCGAGTGGAAATTAGTAGGGGGAAAAGCTAAATCAGCATATCAATAAAACCCCTGCATATTTTAATGTATTTGATGTTTTGTGTATAACAAATAATTATTTCTCATTTGATGTGTTGTGTATAACAAGTAATTAATTCATATTTTGAATATGCCCTAGTGTTTTGTAATGCATAATTTATAATAGAAAAATGTGTATTTGAAAGTTGACAAACGAAGTATTGCAAGCATTTCATAATGCAACAATCATAATCGCACGTTTGCGTTGTCCCTGTACCGCCCTCTTTGGAGTTTGTGTTCATGTCGTCAGGTTCAGATGCCTCTCCAAGGGGCGACCTGGAGATCAGGCTCAACAGCAATGAGTACAAGATGGGAGTCACTGGCAGAGCCTACATTTTGGACCCAGAATACATGTCATATCAGCAGGCAGAGCTCTTAAGCCTACAGTCAACCTTTAAACCATAACAGAATTGAAAAGCTCCTGAACAAATATTTGTGTCAAAAACAATGGCTGAAAGACCATAACAGCCTCATCTGTCACAAGCAGCAAGCTCAGAGTGGCACCAGAGCATTATTGATGTCGACGTTCCTTAAAGGTTGCGGCGCTTAAGGTTTCTGCTGTCCTCTCCAAGTAGATCACCAGTGAAATCTGTTGTGCCGCAGGTGTTTTCTACTGAGCGCGCTGACATACAAGCCTGCCTCTTGTCTACTGTATATCCGTTGGTGTCTCTGCTTCCCATGTCAACAAAGGACGTCTCTTTATTTATTTTTTTGTCACAGCTGTAAGATTGAGGTAGGTCTTTACAGTTGGGCTTCCACAGCCACGTCTGTGATCTCCGCCATATGACAGAGTATCGTAAATGTCGTTAAGGACAAATCGCAGATGATGACATCTGACGGCCCTCCTGCGGCCCAAAGAGAAAGAGAGAAAACTCTCTGGGTATCTTGCGGTATTTTTAATTTCATGCACCATGAGCTCAACATTTCGTTCCCTCGTCTTCCAATTCACCCCACCTCTTACACACTTGCACACATGCGTGCACGCACACACACACACACACACAGACACACACACACTAAAACACGTTTGCTGCTTCTATACAATACCTCACATCCAGCTCTATCAATAATCACTCACTGATAAATACTGAACATTTATAAAACATGCGGAATCGGATAACTGTTGCTCCGTGCTCGGTGGCTGGAGGAACACCATCATTTTAATAAGGAAAATAATTGTACTGGAAGAATAATATACTGTGAAATCTATGCAAGCACATGGATCTCAAGTCCTCGTCGGTGAAAGTCGAGCATCAATTGATTCTCTTTGGAAATGTCGGGAAAGCAGGAAGGTATCAGATGTGATTGGTATTCATAATTAGAGAACTAAATGCTGCCTTTCATTTTAAAGTGTACAGTGTTTCGATTTTGGATCTATAATAATGATTCACAGTATCACATGACACTCCACACCTCTGCTGGTTAATTAATGGTGATGTTGATTTCTGCTCGAATCAAACGATGCAAAATATATACGCAAGCAAGAAGAATTCCAGGAAATGTGACTCATTTATGCATATTCATTATATATTTAATGAATTTTTAGTTTTTATTTATAGGGACAGGAATCATTGTTTCAGCTGCATAAAAAATAATGTTAGAACTCACACTAAACATTTATTTTGTTTATTTCCCTGATGCTAAAGTAGCAATGAAAATGCATTACTTCAAACTCCATTAAATGATCCTGTTACCTTAATTACTCATCGTAAATGCATAACGTGGCTTATTACGTCTTGATTAAATGATGGTAGAGTTAAGCAATTCCTGACATCCTAAAGATGTGGCGCTGAATTCGGGCTGATGGCTTCAGCAGCTAAATAGCCTATTAGCGATATCAAAGCACTGAACATTTCCATTATGTACAACTTAGGCATGCATAGAAACACTGAAATTTGGGTCTCTGGTTAATAAAAAAAAAAAACAGTTTAAGTTACTTGCCTTAATATATGCTATTTTCTTTCTAAATAGATTTTTGCATAGGGGATGTAACGTTGAGTATGTTGTGTCGTATCGATCACATAATCGTTCATCGAACCTCGAGCCAATTCCAAGAAACACAGGGTGTTGGGCAGCAGACTCACTCTCTGTGCTGTGGATTCAGATCCTGACAGTCCATCACAGTGTACACACACAATCACTTACACATACACACACACACACACACGCATACACACACAAACGCACATTATGGGCAATCTAGACTAGGGGCCATTCTAGAATTTTTTTTAAGGTGGGGGGCATGAAAGGAGCCATAAATCATACAGAGGGGCCAACCTTATCATTAAGCAATAATGTATTTTGAGTTAGTGAGTGACAGGGGATGAGGGCGATCTGCGGACCAATCAGCCTTCAGCTGGGGTCAATCCTCCGATGGCCCCGCCCCCGTATACCTCCCCCAATCTAGACATTCCAGGTCTAGCTGCACCTCACCTTTGTGGACTGCAGGAAGAAACCATAGCAACACAGAAAAAAAACAACTCAAAATCATATCATATTCCACACAGGCGGTGCTGGGGAGGGAAATCAACCCAGGACTGCTGTCCCCTAACCGCTACGCCACCTATATGTGGAATATCCCGGAAACACCCTTTGTGCCGTTAGGAACAGTGCTGTCCATACAGCCTGTGCTGTGGGCTTCTTGTATATAGTACTATAACTATTAATTTACTTACAGTTCAGGAGAAACATCTCTCCACAACACAGCGGGGGTGCAGAAAAGCGTAATGCGAATTCGGAAAGTGACATTCATCTTTCTTAGTAGAAGTTTGCTGGGAAAAGAAACAGCGGAGGGACGATGGTTTTGAAGGCGGGAGCTGGGGCACACTGTAAAGCGAAATGAAAAGGTCTGTCCTCAGCGCGTAAACAAAGAAAGTGGCAAAGATGAAACAGGCACGTATATGAAACCCTCAATCTGTATGATGCAAAGGACACCCCTGCTGGTGCCGTGAAAAACTACGGAACCCATTTTTTCAGAAGAAAATACTCTATTTCTGTATAGTGAGCATGACACTGTAACCCAGTACCCGCAGGATGGAGGTTCGAATCCCTGCCATTGGCTTGGTGTTATGCTGTGCTTGCATGCCCTTCCTGTGACGTATAATAAGGGTGACACTGTGGGTAGCACTGTAACCCAGTACCGGCAGGAAGGAGGTTCAGATCCTGCCATTGGCTTGGTGCTATGCTGTGCTTGCATGCCCTTCCTGTGACATATAATAGGGGTGACACTGTGGGTAGCACTGCAACCTAGTACATGCAGGTTGGAGGTTCGAATCCCTGGCATTGGCTTGGTATTGTGCTGTATTTCCACCCAGGCCTCCTCTTATGCTTCAGTGATTTAGCTCACGCCCTTGGTATGTGACTGTGCCCTTCCTTTGATTAGCACCCCATCCGCTGCGCGGAGATTCCTGGGAAAGGCTCCAGATTCACCGGAACCCCAGAGGGGATCAATGCTTGATTTCCATGTGACATCACACCCTGTGTGCTCATTAGCTTTATGAAGTAAATGCTAATCATGAAGTCGGTCAAGAACAAATGTATTGGTTATGTTTTCAATCAAATTGTGTCTTTGCTTTACATTATTACATTGCATTCATCTTTATAATTAATTATCAGCTTCAACTCATTGTAAAGAATTTTCATCATATATTTATATTATGACTAGAGTATTTAAGATTAGATTTTGATCTAGTCACTCAGTTGCCATGCTTATTATTTCTGACAAAACAAATGCATCCCGGAACACAAAATATATTCCACAAATTTAGCATGAATACGACCTGCCATGCATGTAATATTTGGTTGCCACTGTGAGACAAACCAGTGAAATCTCTCTCCTCTGTCTCCTGTATGTTTTTGCCTCATTTCTGCATCATAAAACTTACATTATAATTTTCACCAGCAGCCGTGTTTTCCGCTGTGATAAATATTCATCGACAATTGGATTTTATTTATAACTTCCTGTTTGAGTGCTAGCTCTCTCATCCGGTCGTAATTATATTCGCCGGTAGTATGTTTAATTGTAGCTGATTTTGGGAAGTGGACTCCCCTGTGACGGGCAGAGATTTAAGGAGATGTGCTCTCATTCCGACGAGTCCCTGCGCTTCCCTCAGATCGTATTAAAACCGTTCGCCGTGAATCAATCTGTAATTGTAAACCACAAGAAGGGCTTGATGACGGTCTTTTCCTTTTCGAGCCGCATTTCATTTACTTAATGCTGTAACGTCCGAAAGGTCCCATTAGGTGTTTTTTTCCTCTTTATTTCTTTCTTTCTCCTTTGGCGGGTTTTTGCCTCCTTTGGTTTAAAATGCAGAAGCTGCGGGCAGGAATTAAAAAATCATGGCGCCTGGGTAATAACAGCCATGGTGCGCATGATCTCAGGGGTTCTTGGGGACCAGGAGGAAAAAGCCACATAAATTCTAAGCCTCCTACATGACTTTACTACAGAATCTTGCTGAAACTAGATTGACCGTCGATGCTGAGGGCACACAACCGGACATGTGATTTCTGCCGCATCATGGGATGTAAATCCGGCCACCAGGAAGGTTTCCGCGTGACCTTGACTTGACGGAAGGGACTGTAAATTCCTTACGGACTTCTGCCAAGCCGCTTGCCCCGAGTGTTAAGAATCACAATGACGGATTGTGGCTCACTTCACACCGATCTTATATCGCCAAAATGAATCATCCCGCTTCTCTCTGTAGCTTCCTGTTCATCATGCAAGTCCAGGGGGGCAGGGGTTCAGGAGTAGGAGTCAAAGGGATGGATAACTGATTTATGCCTTTTGATATGTAGCAATGAATGTCAATAGTATAAATTCATATATGGAGGGTGGTCACCTCTGTCTAACAAATAACGGAGAATTAAAGAATATATATCTTAAGCTGTTCTTGCTAGATTTCAATATCATAAAAAAATAACATGACATGCTTTGATGTGATGTATACATGCAGTTCGCATGGGTGTCCTCTCAGAATGAGTGGTTTAGCTGCTGTACCTTTAAATCGCTGCTTGTGTTTGACTGTGGCTCCTGCAGCAGACTGGCATCTCTTGCTGGATTTCCTTGGCCTTATGCTTTGCGGATCCAGGGCCAATCCTGGTGGCTATGGGCACAAGGCAGGGAACAACCCAGGATGGGATGCCAGCCCATCGCAGGGCACAGTCACACACCAGTCACTCACACACCAGTCACTCACACACCAGTCACTCACTCACACACCAGTCACTCACTCACACACCAGTCACTCACTCACACACCAGTCACTCACACACCAGTCACTCACTCACACACCAGTCACTCACACACCAGTCACTCACACACCAGTCACTCACTCACACACCAGTCACTCACACACCAGTCACTCACACATGCACACCTGTGGTAACTCCAGTCAGCCTCAGCATGTTTTCGGACTGGGGGGGGGGAACAACCAGATCACCCAGAGGAAACCCCACAACGGCATGGAGAGAAAACTCCGCACACATGGAACCTGGGTAGAGACTGGAACGCAGATCCCAGAGGTGTGGGACAGTGCTGTTGTTGTGGGGGGGTGATCAGATCCTGTGCCTGTGATCACAAGGTCTCCGGTTTGTATCCGACAGACAGATACTGCAACTGGGCTCCTGGACCCCAGGGGCTGCTGCACTCCGGCCCACCCTCTGCTGTGACGCCCCGCCGCCCCCCCCCCCCCCCCCCCCCCGCCCCCCCCCTTCGGCAACTCTTCTATTCACCTTGCCCTTCCCCCCCCTGTCTGTGCCCCCCCCCCCCCCCCCCAGCTATCTCTAACCTGTCTGTATTTCTGTGTGTCTCTATCATGGGGAAGGACAATTCCCCCTTGGAGATGAATAAAGTACCTTGGTTGCATTGTGGTTTTAATTATAACATTAAAACGTCACACACACACTGGCTGACTGCTGCAGCCGTGCGGACCCAGCACAGATCCCCCCCATCCCGGCGCTCAGTGCCCCCCTTGCACCGTCTGCCGCAGCCCGGGGCGGCTGCGTGGCGGAGCCGTCTGCGCAGCCGGGGCCGCTTTTTAGGTGGCCTTTTTGGTGCGTTTTCCGGATGATCCCACGCTAATCCCATCACGCCGTCCTCGGCGGGGAGTTAAGGATACGGATAAAGCGCAGCGACAGTTATGCGCATCATGGGCCGCTGCCCCAGCCCTAGGGGGGGTGGGCGGCTGTCTCAGACAGACCTTCTGAGGCAAATCTAACCGCTCAGATCGATACATGAGGCTCCACCGTCTGCCGGGAAAACAAGCAGAACGAAACACAAAACAGGCTCCCTGACTGCTGCACAGTTAAGCACTTTTCGGTCAGGTGCTATATTGGGACATAATCCATTTATCTTATTCTTCTAATGCAGGGTAATATGTGATATGAATATAAAGTATCGGGTGACATGGTGGCTCGATAGTCACCACCGTGGCCTCACACCTCCAGCGTTTGATGGTTGAGCCCTAACTCTGCGTGTGTGGGGGTTGTGTGTCGTCCCCCGGTGTCTGTGTGGGTTATCCTGGGCTGCTCTGGCTTCCTCCTGCAGGCCAGAAACATGAGGTTAGTGGAATTTGGTGTCTCTGAATTCCGCGTGCGGCTCCTGCCCGGGTCGGGGCTCCCATCCAAGGTACAGCGTATCACTCGCCTCATTTCCCTGGCTGAGCCGGATAAACATCTGAAGGGCGGGTGGCAATCTTAGGATTAGGATAAGTTTTATGATTCTGTGAGAGAGTGTAGACAAAATAATGTGAAATATCGTACCTTAAAACTAGTTAAGGTAATACATTAATGTTAAAAAAGTGTGTGTGTCTGTGTTTGTGTGTTCGCATGCATGCACGTGTGTGTGTGTGTGTATATATATACACACACACACACAAACACACACACACATATAATTTTTTCCCTAAAAGTACTAGACCCAAAACCTACAAAACCTGCTCTTCATGGACCATTTCATTCTGTATAGACAAGTGGGTCCATCTGGCAAAACATCTCTAGAGGTTCTTGCAGCTAATGAGATACTTTCCCATTGGCCCGCTGGGTGCTGGTCATTCTGACCCACAGAGTAAGTGTAAATGTATACCTGAAATTAACAGTCGCCACTTTAGAGCAAAAGGGATTCTAAAGATTTATTAGAAATGACTGAAAAGCCGTAAAATAAAAATAGAAGTAGGAGAGGCTGGTTCACCGGCTAAGAAGATCACAGAGCCTCTCTGTGGCTCGGGGCTAATGGCTCTGTGGACCCGCAGTCGCAAACAGGCCATTGTAATCCCTCTGTTTGAATAGGGCTATCCCTGCAAACATTCTCCTGGGCAAGATAAGTCTGGCGAGCCGCAGTCCACCGTGCTGTGGATGCACGTTCAGGATCGCCGCCAGTGTTTCTCAAGGTCTGCAGGACTACACAGGCTAGCCAAAGGCACCAAGCATCTCTCTCTCTCTCTCTCTCTCTCTCTCTCTCTCTCCCTCTCTCTGTCTGTCTCTCTCTCTCCCCAAAGGCCTTCAGAAACAGCTTCAATCTGCCAGGAGCTCCGGTCCTGTCCCAGTCACCTGTTTGTTATGGTAAAACACGAGATCAAGTGGGGGGGGGGGGGACACGGACAGTTAACAGATGGGTTGAATTAGATTCCCACGTTGCCCAAGAGTACTTTTTTTAATTTATTTTTAAGATCACACCTGTTAAAATAAGCTTTTTAGCCATGCTTGTCTTTTTCATTATTAATGCAAATACAACGCTGTATTGTCACATGTTGCCATGGTGACATCTCTTTGATACGCAGGCAAACATTGATGAATTGTCTTCAGTCTGACCCCTTTCTGTCCCTGAATTTGCAGATACATTCTTTTAATAACACTTCTAAATCATTTCAGACATTTCAATGGTTTGCCATAATTAGAGATAAAATTCTGTCTTAGCAATCAACTGTTGAAAACTGGGATCACGCAAAACTAATATTTAGCTAGGAATGTTTAGTGACATATTTAAATGCAATTCCGTTACACTGCTGAAAATGTGGTATACTGTCACAGGAAGCCACAGTGAAGCATACAAAAGGGTATTACTGCCATCTACTGTCCGCAAAGAGAAAAATCACACACATGGTTAGAAGTGACAGGAGGTGGCCATTTTCAAATGCATGTGAAAAGGTCAGTTTGAAACCTGTGAAATTAACAACCGTTTAAGCACAAAAAATTCATCTGCACCCACAAATATGAGCCAGAATGCTGTGTTTTTCAGCAATGAATACAAACTGTGGATAGCTGTATGCATCTTTGCCGTCTGTATACTACATGATACTATCCTCTATTTTTTTAAATAATTTGTTGTCCCCATTCCCTTGGCATACATTTTCCTTAAAATTTCCCTGTTACTATGCAAATTCTATTCATATTTTTGGGACGCTAGTCTCTCAGCGAGACCACAGTGTCTGTATTTTAGTGCTGCAGGCTTTGCTTTTTATATAAGGACTGTTTTGTGGTTAAACTTCAAAGAAATCTCAAATAAAAAAGAAGGATTATGCTGCATTAAAGAGGATTTACCCTTTCTTCATCATTAAATGTGCACCTTTTTTTTTGCATGATTAACTAAGAAATTTATCTCTGTTTCTCATGGTAACAACACGAAAGAGTACATATTATTTAGGTTACCGAACCGCAACACTGTCACTCACCTCTGGTACTTCCTTGGGTCCCTGGTATACTAACAGCGTGACCTTGCGCAAACACTGAAATGTTTTTTTAAGGTAAACAATGAAAATTACCCACTTATGAATGGTGTTTTTAGATTCTAAGATTTGATTTGACTGTGGGATAATTTTTTTCTGTCCGTTATATTCCCTAGATGTTGGATACTGTTTGCCTTCCTTTTTGCCTTCTTTTCTGTCATTTTCCAACCCGCCATCAATCCGTTAATTTACCGTCGACATGAGGAGTACCCATTAGTGCTCACGTTACCTCACCCATCGATGCGCCAAACTCGACAATAGTGCAGCCCCCCCCCGGCTGATTTTGCTGTGGCCTCGTTCTTTGTTAGCATCCGTCTACAGCTAAGGACTGATAGAAACGGCAGGTGGATCAAGCTGCAGGTAGATGCAGGACAGAGCTTGGGGTCAAGGACACAGTCATTTCTGCAGATGAGTTTGGGGAAAACTCGCATGTGAACAAGAAAGCAGTTGGTTCTTATGTTGGGCGATGACTGACGTAGGGTTTTCAATGGCTGAGTTTATGTTGCACGCGCAACGTTCGATATATCCAACAAGAGCGAAGTTGTGTTCTTTAACTCCGGAAATGAGAAAATACTGCAGTTTAACCATCTCTGTGTTTGTTTCACCGCTGTGAATATCTCACAGTACAATGCAAGAAATGGTTATTCGGCTCTGATTCTTAGCCCAGAATTCATTGCGATGACTGGTTGGGGCATTTTAACTTCAAAACCCAGAATCATATTGCAAAAATAATGAGATATTTTATTGCTGAGAGCAGATGAGAAAAAAAAGATAATGGTCAAGATAGTGAGTCATAAGTGGGAAAGAGTGTTTATTTATAATAGTCTTTAACTCATTTTTCAACGCTATAGAGCAGTGGAGTGACAACAGACCTGTTTGTCTAACTAGCAGGCACATCAAATCAGCACCACAAATTGCACCACTGACTCAGTCTTGGTCAGAAGGTTCACTACGTCAGTGACAGGAGTTGAGTCTTCGGAACGACGTTGGCTCTGCTGTTGGTTTGACCATAATGTTTTACCCTATTAACCTTTACATTGTGGACAGCAGTGGGAGATTGCCGGAGGAGAGGTCTGGAGTAGTGGAGCTCGATGCTTTTTCAGACAAGGAGTAGAGGATAAGAATGACGGCGATTCGGGAGTCAGACCTTTTGAATGTCTCTCCGTAGGCTGCAGTGTAGCGCGTGGCGGCTAACGGCGTGCTGGCTAACGGCGCACTGGCTAACGGCGTACTGGCTAACGGCCACCCTGAGGCCACGTAGCAGGTGCGGACGGTGCAGACCTCACTGGGCTCCGCTCTCCCGTTCACTTTCTCTCTCGCCTTGTCGGTGATGGAGAACTCCCTATTCAGTGACTTGACTGTTTTTTTTTGTGAAATTCCATTTTTATGCCCTTTTTCTCTTTTCAGTGACACAGAGGGTATTAGACTAAAAACACCTGGTTTAGACAATTCTGCTTTAAGGAGGAAAGAAAAGCCTATGTAGTCATTTGAATGGAAATTAATCGATAAATTATACATAACTGTTTACAATGATAGATTAATGTTTTCAATTAATGTTGCCCTAAAAACGTATTTTTAAATGTCTGATTGTCCCTTCAAGATTAGGAACCAATAAAATACCATCATCTTCAATGGTCATTCATTTAGGTAATATCAGTCTGGTGTTGAAATATTGTGATATTATCAAAGGCTGCTTCTCCGTTGGTGCGACGATGTCAGGTGTGCAGTAAATCTGCCTTATTTATGTTTCTGCAGTCCGGAGACAAACAGTTAGATGAATTGGTGCTTCGAAATTGCCCTTTGTGACTGGATGTGTTTGAGTGTACGTGTGTGTGTGTGTGTGTGTGTGTGAGTGTACGCATGTGTGAGTGTACGTGTGTGTGAGTGTACGCGTGTGTGAGTGTATGCGTGTGTGAGTGTACGCGTGTGTGCTGGTATGTATGTGTGTGTCAGTGTACGTGTGTGTCTGTGAGTGTACGCGCGTGTATGTCCTGTGGTGAGCTGGCATTCCATCCGGAATGTTCCTCTACTGCCTGAAACAGGCATATCCAGAAAACAATATACAAATCATACAAAAACAAAGGCAGCCCCCTCTCTCCTAGCATGTATTCCACACATCACGCTGCTTTTGCTAGATCTTTCCAAACATTACATTTTTGTTATCACTGTTTGGAATGTTATTTCAATCGAATTTTGCCGGGTCAGCTGCCACAATGTGATGAGAGCGTCCAATTCAATTTTTTATTTTTTTGCCGCTGTATTTCCATACGGCACTGAATTCTATTAGCGGATGTTACGAGCCTCCGGTCCTCTCCCATTACCAGCCACTAATGGCACTTTTGCTCTGCTGCATGACTTTGCATGAAGTCTGCCGCCCAAACGATCATCCTGCCTTGCTGGGCATTGACATTGCGCCCTCGGAGTCATGTGACACACGTACTGTGCAATGTGGCGCTTTTGAGCACAGTTAGGTGTGTTTATTTAGCTAACAGCTACTGTGGGGGATCAGACATGCAGCTTGTGATCTTACACGTTCCTGCAATGCATGCTGTTCAGAGAAAATGTCATGATCTTTTCAGCAGATCTGCTGCACGGATATGCGATTGATAGACCGCAGGATGGAGGTGGTGTCCCTTCAGCAGTGGGTAACATCCTGCATGCTATGCCGGCGACTTTGAAAACATTTGAAAACGCTGAAGTTGATTAATACGTGTCCTACTGAAAATGCTCTGAATTTTAAAACCCCGCTTTCATTTCTTGCATCTGGGTTTCATGCTCATCACAGTCTGAACGTATACTGCATACGTCGACATGAATTATATTCTCAGAGGAAAATTTGCTTCAATAAATAGTGAAAAGGTCTTAAGGAGAGATGTGACATAAAGTGAGGGTTTGTTCAGTTGAAAAACATGGGACTGTGGAACCCTTCCGTTTTCCATCTACAGCACAAAAAATAGTACATATAATTTCCTTTTTTGGTGTTCTCTCTAATATCACTCTTTTGGAGTAATTTAGCCCATGATGAGCAGACTCCTATGGTTCCTTTCTGGGATGGAATGTAATGGAACTAAGTTCAGGATGGCGCAAGAGGATCAATAAGGAGATTTACATGCAAGTGGTCAGGAAGCGTAAAAGGAAGAATATCCAAAATTCCAAGAGAGCAGAGGGTAACAGCCTGTGTGCCGCTGACAGGGCACTTACCTCAGACTATTGTGCTTTATTGTTCTTACCCCAAAGAACCAAATAAGACTATATTTCGACAGCACAGTGCTGGTCTGTGTGTCCTGAGGTAAGTATTGATACAGACTCACCAGGAAGGGCGAATTGGAGCACTCCTCTTCACCGAGAGAGACGCATTAGCGCCATGTTAGATTGACTTTGCTACTTGCTGTTTTGGCTCTACATCCTCCAGGCCGCGACTGTCTGCGTCTCAGTGCCAACTCCAGCGGCACCCAGTAGCAAGTCACGCTCTAAGAGACTAGATAAATGCTTCTGCTTTTAACACCATGTCTGTCGAGGGCGATGCGCTCCTCTCCGGCGACTCGAGATTTCCCGACTGGCACAATCCATCGAAACGCTTCCCCGGGGGGGGCACGGCTTGGCGACATCGATGCTTGATCGGATTTCTTTGCCAGCTACAAATTTCTCCTCGGCTCGTCCATCCTGATACAGAGTCCTTACAATGTGTTAACCAGGACCTTAACGTCGATGCCCGCAAATGCTGAAAGATGGCGTCCGTCTAACCACGTATCCCGGTCCGGGTCAGAGGTGAAATAAAACGCCCAGCTGGTCAGAGGCGTGAGCAGCCCCCTAAAGCAGAGCCTTTGTTAACAACTGGGGTGATTTTTCAGAACAGACTGCCTGTAATACGAAGGATGCTTCCCATTCTAACGGCAAAGGATTATAATATAACAAATTGCTGGTCTGGCTGCTCTTGGCACCTCCCAGGTCCGAGACCCACAATCTTCAACTGCAGACTGAGGACTTTTTCCCCCTCAAGTTCATTCCTACTGCTGCACTCAGGATGTCTGCTACACCGCATCCCATAAATCCATAATCACCCAGAATCAAAAAGAGCCAAACTCTGCCAGAAAATAGCAAATATACCCAGACCTAGGGTGAAATTCAACCGTTCCACTAGGCACCTTTGTGGTAATAATTTGATGTCAGTTATGCCATTAAAATCAAATTCAAAGCCACCTCATGGGCTATTGTGAATGCTGAATCACATTATTAAATGTCCCTTCTCTGAACTCTCTCTACTGGCAGAAACCTGGCATAGAGACAGAGATATCAAAGTTTTAGCTGGAGATTCACCTAATGGCTTTGTGTCTCACAGAAAGCCTGTTGCTGAAGGAGGGCCTAACATCCATCTTTAAAGAAACACAAAAGATAAAGCAAAGTCTCTTGTTAGAGGCACAGATCTCTGATATCTGAATTTCTCATATTCATAGTCCTAGTTTGGAGACCTCCCCAGGACCGTAATCTTAATTTTCAGGAAGCCACTAATGTCATTTCTGACCTATTTACTCTTGCAAATTAGAGCGACTCAAACTGAAGAACAACAGAACTCAAAGTCTTACAGTTTGCATGGAATGATATTATCGTAGGGTATGGATAATCTGTGTGCTGGTCAGTGTCCTTCTTCCATCCACCTTACAGAGGAGAACATGATCAATGGTCCTCTTTCTTTTAAAACCTCTGCTAACTTCACAAACAATGTTGCCAACAAATCAGGTACAGTGACAACTATTTCTAACAGAAAAAAAAAAATTCCTAGGAGAAACCTCGATTACAGTAGACTGTGCAAAAACAGATTCAGCAACATCCATTTAGTATCTACCAGTCCACTTCATTGCAAAATACTTACTGATTTCTTATCAGTGATGGCAGACCTCATCTTATCTAATAATAAACTGAGTAGTTATTGTCATTGGCCCCAATATGTAGTTCCTCAGGGATCCGTGTTAGGACCAATATTGTTTTATCCCTATGAACTCTTTGGGAAGATTCCTTGAAAGAATAAAAGCAATTTTTATCCATATGCTAATGACATACAAATGTACCTTTCACACAGACCTGATGACACTATGTCCTTATCAAACTGTTTCAATGGAAGTAAAAAATGGAAATGAGAAACGTCTGTCTCTCCGCACTGATAAAAATGAAGTTCTTTTACTTGGAGCTAATGACACTGATAAGAATAGCTTGTTGTCAGCTCTTAACTTACAGAGTTTTAACTTTTGTTTTGCTGAATCAGTGCAAAAATTATGCGTAATTCTTCAACAGAGCCTTGCTCTTTAATAGTCATGTAACTTTTTTGAGATATTCGTCTTACAGCTCAGAAATATATAGATTGATTTCTTACTGTTTAAGGTACAGGGAAAAAAATGTGCACATGCATTTGTCTTTTGCAAACTGCATGAGTGCGATGCTCGATTTTCAAGGAGTACAAAAGACACTCTGCCTTGAAAATATTTAAAAATGCTGCCGCAAGAATGCATTGCAGATTCAGGGAATATAAGCGCATTATACCTGCTCTGATGTCTATTCACCAGCTTGTTAAGTTTAGCCCAGACCTCGAAATTACTTTTACTCACTAATGAGCTGTTGAAAGGTCAAAGCTCTGCTCCTCTAACCGAGCCGATTAATGTGTGCTGATCCAAGTTACGCCGTCGCTGGCTCACACATCTGGCAGCCAGTGTTTTCAATATTTTAATCTGCACCGAAGACCTGGTATTTATTGCAGATTGCAGTCTTCTTTATTCTAGCTTGCCTTACATACAGCTTCTGTATGACTCAGCATGAATAACATCCCGTTAAATCGACTTCTTCTCCTCTGAGCCTGGGTGATATCTGCACCCAGGATGAGCATCACCTGAGTAACCTCAGCTCGCTGGCCTGCTGACCACCACTGGCTGTTGTAATTCCAGACAGAACAGGAAACTACGATTCTCCCCAGAGACTCCAAGCTTCAGCTCACTTTTCGAATTCTAAAACATTATCATGCGCAGAAAAGTTTGGCCAGCCTGTTGGCCTGCAGAATGTTCTGGCTTCTTGCTACTTTAGCAGGTTTTGTCCCCTCTTTCATTTCAATCCATGACTCTTTTCTTGCTGCGTTTTAAGGCGCTTTGGGAAAGCTGTGTTGCAAAGGAGCAATACCTAAAAATAACTTAATAAATAAGTTTAGTAAATTGAATTAAACGCCCGATGTGATACCTGGGGAGTTGGTGGAAAGGCGATACTTTATGTGGTTAAAATTAGCATCTGCATCGATTTAGCTGATCTGTATATAGCACCTGAATATAGTAGTTTTTATGGACATGCAGGACAATTTTCAAAGTGGGTTTTGAACCATCTGGGAAGGATAAAGTGACAGGAGTAGAATTTACACAGGGAAGACATTATCAGGGCTCTTGTCTTTGTACTTCCCAGCACCTTTGCACTGTTTAAAATGACTTGTATGGAAACCTTACACCTTCAAAGGATGTCTGATATAATCACATTTGTAAAGGCTTGTCTCATTCTCCACTGCCACAGAATCTGTCTCTCTTTCTAATCAATGCTCTCATATGGCGCAGCCATAAAGAGAAATGTTAAACCTTAACTCACCTTACAAGTTATTGAAATTTCAGAATTGCAGTTATTTATCATACTTTAATTGGATCAAACCACATTCTAAAGAAGGTGGGGGTTTCCAAACTGTATATGGATTTTTTTTATTGTTTTGATATGATTCCTGCAACAACTGTAAATAAGATCAAGTATAATAAAAATGTAAGTAAATCAAGAAATGCATGTTTCAATTAACCGGACTGATTTTTCGTTTGATATTTATTTAAATTTATATTACAATGTGGATGCAACTGTAATGTCACTGATGCAACAGTCAGTCGACCTATTTCAGGCAATTCTAGCTGACCACAGCATCATTCCTACTGGTTATGGGCTTGCGATCGTTGTTAAGCCCACTGTGTGTCACAGGTATTTGATAATTAGCACAGGCATCAAATTAATTGTACAATTACAGGCTATCCGTGGAGAATTATCAGTTTGCCAGTAATCTTAAATACAGGTAATTAATGATGTTAAAATGTTAAGGCACCTTACACTCTCACACGTGTGTACAATCTCACACGCGCATACACTCACACACACCTTAGTCAGTGTACAAAACAATAGGAATTTATCATGGGCCCCACGCATTATATTATGAAATATGCGCAATTACAGTCGCAAAATATCCAAATATCCAAAAGGGTCCAATGCAGGATGACTGTAAAGACGCATTAGTGTTAATAGTCCCATGTGCTGAATTGCCAGCCCATGGTCAGAAATTAAGACCTCTTAATGAGGAAGGACTTGGACTGAGCAGGAAACAAGCCTGAGAACCATAAGAAAAGTGCCTCTAAAGTGTTTGATCTAAAAACCACAATCTGAGAAATATCACTTTTTCCAGCATATAAAATTCTGCACATAAATAGCTTATTTCCTTCATGTGCATCATATCTCAACTCAAATCACAAACGTTCCTCCATTTGAAATGCTTGCTATACAGTTTTATAGGGTCCATTGTGGTACATTATATAGTCAGTGTCATCTGTGTAAATAATACTGATCTTCATAGAGATTTTTTTATATATAATTACCCTCCGCGCGCGCACTTTATGGTAAACTGTCCCCATGTAGCACCTCCTGTTTACCGTCTATGGTCCCGTCGTCAAGCTCTCTCTTTGAAGTAACATTGCGTTATGCTTAAATGTAATGACCCCTTTACCTTAATCGCCTGTCGTTCCGTCTTATTGTCATTCTCTGCATCTTTTTCTGTGTCCTCATGCGTGGAATCGGGGATGCATCCGGCAGATGGAAACTCATGTAAATCAGCTTTTACTTTTTCATTTACTCTCTGCTGTTTCATCTACTCTCACTGCCCTCCCTGCAAATCTCCACTTTACGCTCATAACTTTGTGAATATTAATACCTCCGGTGGTCGGGAAGGAACCTTCATTTTCCCCTCTTTCTGACATAAGTGCCTTATTGTCTTCTATCCCTATTAAATTACTGGCATCGCCCCTCTTTCGGAGGCTGCCGCCTGCTCCTTAGTTCAGAAAAATAAACTTACCGTCTCGCAACTGAATACTAATGCGACCTTTAATATATTTTGGTACATCTAAATATATATTTTTATAATCTTCGTAAACAAACAAACAGATATAATAACTGTGGCATGGTTTTAAAATATCACACTCTGAAATGATTTTTTTTTTTGTTAAGAAATATTGATATTAAATCTTTAAATAAGCAATAATGGATATTGACCGTTTTTGGTAAAGTTAACATTAGATAACACGTAGCTAACGTGCAATGTGTGTAATCTTTCTTTATTGCACCCAACATAAGTGAATGTATTGCAAAAATATTCCATGTCCAAACTGGCTTCCTCCAAAAAAATCCCTAAATAAGATGTGATATTTATATCACAGGTATCCTGCAACAGTAACAGCTCCTGTGATGTCACACATCTCCATGGCTGAGGTTTTGAATCCCACCTGTGTGTGTGTGTGTGTGTGTGTGTCTGCATGTCTGTCTGTCTGTGTATGCATTTGTATACGTGCATGTGAATGTCTGTGTGTGAGCGCATGTGTGTGTGCGTGTCTGTCTGTCTGTGTGGATTAGGTTGGACCAAATGGCCCCACAATGTAAGAAAAACCTGTTTTTTTTTATATTTTGGGGACCATTTTCCAGGTCCCCACAAAGATCTGTGAATACAATCAAAAAAGTAAAAATGCTAAGTCTCGTATTTTGTTTGGATACTTATGGTTAAGGTTAGGGCTGGGTGGGATTAAAGTCATCATGTTTGGATTGTAGTTGTCTCCATAGAAATGAATGAAGAGTCCCCACGAAGATAATTACTAATTACTAATAATTACAAACCTATCCAGGGTGTACCCCAGCCTCGTGCCCTGTGATGGACTGGCATCCCATCCAGGGTGTACCCCAGCCTCGTGCC
>JABJVO010000015.1:2659305-2678810 GCA_026770805.1 Boulengeromyrus knoepffleri | reverse complement strand
CATCCAGGGTGTACCCCAGCCCCGTGCCCTGTGATGGACTGGCATCCCATCCAGGGTGTACCCCAGCCCCGTGCCCTATGCTGCCTGAGATAGGCTCCCCCCAAAAAATACTCAACTGACCGGGAAAAGAGATTAATTTGTTAATAATAAATTAATAGAGTCAGTATTGAAAATATAAATTAAGTCTGCGATGGGTTGGCAGCCCCTCCTGGGTTGTTCCCTGTCTTGCACCTGTTGCTTCCAGGATGGGCTCCGGACTGCCATGGACCCCCATGGACCCCCACGACGTTCCATAGGATAAAGCAGATCAGAAAATTGATAGAATATATAAGTAAATATGGCATCTGTTTCAATGATAAACTGAATAATAATTATCATTGTGGTAAACAAAGCCACTTATTTAATCAATTGTTTGTATTTTTTATTTCGTAAATGATGGTAATGAATATTTGATAGTATAATTATAATTATGCTTAACCCAGAATATTCCCATAATATAAATTATGCAACAGCATAATTGTGAGTAACGCTGCGTCACGAGCGTGATTAGGCCTGATGATTTCGGCTGTAAGTTGATTGCGCCATAGACTGAGACAGAAACTGCTAGCGTCCGTTAATGCGACTTCGGTCGCAAACGGAGTACGGACCTGCGTCGCCACTTAAACTCTGTCCTACAAAGCATTCTGGAACATTCCTTACAAAGACGGAATTCGGGAAAAAAAAAGGGTAAGATGGTGACAAAAACTGGTGGGATGTCGTTTCTCATGCCAGCGTCACACCAGCGAAAGAACAGGAACACGTCCAGGTTCCTTGCAGGGTTTCCATGTCTGGTGTTATACGTATTTCCACTTTGCAAGCTGGATCTGAAATGGGCGATTTACAAAGGTGTAATTTCTCGGTCCTGTTCATATCCACCCAGCAGAATCAACATAATTCAGTTACAACTGTGATTTTTGTCATATCAATCGATTGTTCTTGGCAGACTAAATCCCAGCACCTCTGCCTTGTAATCTGTCCAGTGTAACAGATGTGGGATTTGTACATGATAAAAAATGAATATTGGATAAGCATTTTAAGCCAGTCTCTCATCTTGAGGCATGTGTTTGCATCACATATTACAATCATATTTCTGTTTTTTCCCTAGAAGCCCAGTGAGCAATATAGATGATTTGCTGGTGCACAAGTGAATCAGAAAAATGTGCGTTAAAGCATTCTTTTCTTCCTTTTGTCTTAAAATATCATTTGCTGTAAATGGTAAGAGCTGGAACAGCAGTAAAGGCTTTTATTTTGCTTTTCCAGACTGTATAAAGTTAGACTCCATAGTCTAACATGTAGTGTTTTCCGCAGATCTTACATATTGCTTCCTGACACGAAGTTTTGTAATTAAGACTGAGTTTACAATTAAGTCGAGAGGCACTTCTGAGAAAACAACATTTCTCCAGACATGAAAATGTGTAGATATGGGCAATCCTCTCAAACACGGTGGAAGCCAATTTTTCATTTGGCAGCAAAGTCTTTATCTCTGAAGAATATTCTCCAGGCCTTATTAATGTTGTGTCAACCCCCCCAAATACGAGACAAGTCCAATCAATACTGTTGCGCAACACAATACTGTAGACACCTGCTCTGCATGTTATTGGAAATCACATCAGTTTTTATAAGAAATATTATAATTTCGACTTCTGCATCACACGAATGTACCACAAACCCGTCTTGATATATTGCATTTTTTACTTAGCTAAAGCAGTGGACATTAAAGAGATCATTTTTTTTCTGACAGTGACAGGGACCGTTGTGGCACTTGAGAATTATTGCAGTTTGGTGGTCTGTAAGTCTGACCCATTTGTTATTAATGAAAACAGTACTAATGGCTCTTACATGTACAGATTGAGATGGATTGTGTTATACCGATCGAGATGGATTCCCGGTACTGTCACTCTGCCCCTTCCTTTTCATTTATTTCACATAACCAACCCCATGAAAGATGGATTTGTGGAAGTTATTCGCTGTCTTATGTATATGAATGTTTTTCTACTTCAAAAAAATATGTCAAAATGATGCCACTAGGATTGTTTGTCAGACGTTCTTCTCACAGTAAACAGTGATAATTATTTTAAAACATTACTAAAAATGAACCAAGGCAAACTGAACAATGAACTTAGATTCGTCGCTGTTTCACAGGCGTGCATTTTAAAAGCTGTTTGCACTTTTACATTGCTGTCCTCTAGGTATGTATGTGTGTAAAAAGTAATAATTTAATAACTGTAAACAAACCAAAAATAAGAGAGGAAAACAGTGTTTTTTTTTTTTTTTTGTAATTCTCGTTATCCGAGTGAATGATGTGTTTGGGTGCCTGATGACTGTGTCTCGAGCCAGATAACAGAGGCCTCACACTGCTCACACTGCGAGAGCTTCAGGCTGAATGGAGGTGCAGTTTGCGATAATGAGCTGCACCACAATTAGACCTTTCGCTTGCTAACGGGGCTTTCGCTAAGTTCCAGTCGAAGGCAGGTAAACACGGTGACAGGTGATGTGGGTAATTATGAAGCGCAAGGTATAATTCATCCTGCTGTAGGTTGAAATCCTGCTAACAAAGTGAAATCTGTTTCGGGGGGATGTAATGTGCTTCGGTCTCGAGATGATTTTCTGAATGCTTTTTGCTACATTTTCTACATTTATTTTTATTATTATTATTGCGGTAGCAGCTGTAGTAGCTATATTCGTTGTAATTACATCTTGTCATCTGTTGTGCTTCGTTGTTAAAAGCCAATTGTTGCCGAGAAACATCTGATAATCACTGTGCTTAAATGCTCCGTGAAGTCTTTGTAAAATGTCTGTTGTTTCTTCCCAAGGATCCTGGCTTCTGTTAAGTATGACTTTAACTCAGAATATGGTGAGGAAGAACATCTAAGAAAGCCTCGAATGTCACGGGTTGCATTTTGAAGGTACCGTATTAACGTCAAACAGCAGACAATCAGCTAGACATTATAGGGTTTACCCAGCAGGAAATGGCTGCCGCGCAGTGCATAGCTGGTAACCTGCTAGCCTTCAAACTGCACAGAGAGACACATAGGCAGTTATAAAACAGATCAACAGATAGAGAACATTTTACAGTTGGCTGTTGTATAGTTGCAAGACACCAAAAGTTTTGGTGTGATGAATTTTTTGACCACTTAGTATATTTCAACTTTTGAAAAGCATGAATGGTACACAGATCGTAAAAGGAATATTTTATATGTTGTGTATGGCAATATAATTGTCAAATAGTGGCCTCAGAGTATGCCGTTTTATATCTGTAAGATGAAACAGAGACAGAAAGCGCATCGAACGGGGCGATTGTACCAGGGGTCAAATTTTGATTAAAATGCAATTTTTACCAAGGACATGATATTTTTTAACGTACATGGTCTTTAAGCCATAGACAGAGAGGAGTCTTCCCAGAGCCTCGTTTGTCCGTCTACAGAGAGGTTACAGGCCCGTATTCCTGCCCAACCTGCCTGGTTTTCTGACCAATGGTCCCTGAGCTTTTCTGGACTCTGTGGGTAAGAGGTTCTGGAACTGAAACCAGGACACGGCACTAAGGGTCAAAAAGCCGAACAAACAGACTGAATAAAGACAGAAAGCTTGGGGGGGGGACCTCGCACGGTTTGAGAAGCGACAAGACTGAGCCGGCCTGCGACAACCAGCTGTGATTAAGTCCCTGGAAACTCGGTTGTAACAATTATGCAACTATAAACCGCTTTCCCAAGATTCTTGTTTCGAAACCCGAGTATATCGGGTTTAAATTTTTCTACAGATATCATCCTATGGATGGTGCCTTTGTCCTCAGGGTATAACAGGTCGATGCCCTTTACGTACAGGAATCGTTCAGCGTTCATGTGCCCTCTTGCTTTCCTTGGAGACACACATACACAGAGATGAGAGGAAACACAGAGTAAGCCGTTCATCCACACCCCCAGAGCATCTCTTCAGAAGTTTGAGGGTCTTGCTAAAGGGGCCCAACTGAGATGCGACTATTCTGCCAAGCACAGGATTTGAACTGGTGACCTGCTGTCCCCGGACAACCCCACTTAGCCCACACGCCGCCCCCCCCCCCCAGGAGTGGAAGAGCCTCGTAACCATACAACTGGGCGTCTCCAGCACAGCCAGGGAGGATGCTGGAGCGCAGCCAGGCGTCGGGCCGGACGGACTTGCTGACCCAGTGATGGCACTCGACACCCAACAGCTAAGTGCTGCAGAAACGGCATCGGCCCCAGAGGAGTCTGGGTACAGCCCGGAAAGCAAAACACAAACGCACTCTTCACCGCGCCCCTTTTGGAGAACTCGCTCAGGGCTCGGCCTCCATGACAAACTCCCCCCTACCAGCCTCAGCCCAGCTCTGCCAAAGTCACATCGCCCCTCACCCCCACGCCTGACCCTCTAAGACGCAGTGACTGTACAAACACTTGTTGTGCTGCTCCTATCTCCCATCTGAACAACGTTTTAGTCCATTTTCAGGAGAGGGACAAAGAAATTAATTTAGCGGTGAGACACGATTTATTTCCGTCCTTGTTCAGGTCACACCCCTCTCCGTACTGTAGCCCCGCCCCTCACGCTACCATATGCTGGCTGCAGTAAAAATAACAACGGCGATCTCTCATCTGGCTGCGCTCATGCATTTTGCGATTCTGTGTGGTTATAATTCAAGTGAGGCTACATGCCTTAGCTGGTTTTGTTTTGGATTTTTGTTTTTCTTTCATATTAAGCCATTATATGTGGCTAAAGGGCTTTAGCACACAGTTTCCACCTGAAAGAAATACATGGATTTACTATCAGAAGTAAAGAAGCGATTCTATTACAGCAGGGCATGGAGAAATCTTAATCTATGGTTTCGTGGCTGACAATATGAACAATGAATCCAGAAGAGAAGATCCTTAGATTTTGAAGTTACACGAAACCAGCAATAGCGATGCTATTGAACATAGGATTCCAATAGCTGTGGTCTTAATTAATGTTGTAGGGATATAAATAGCTGCAGAAATAATAAACAATAACGCGATTTATGTGGAAGATGTATATAATCCGATAAACTGACGTGTTTATTCATTACTGAACTTCAGATTTACCCAGTTAGATAGATAGATAGATAGAAAGAAATAAAGAACCAGGATTAAATCAGGATTTTAAAATGCGTATTTGTTTAAAAATAAAAAGTGGTCTCTTCATTTTTTCCACAGCTGTACGTTGTGATGCTATAAACCTGAAAATTTCTTCTGGATTAATGAAGTAATGAATGATTTAAGTAAGTAAGTAAATCTGCAGTCTGTCTGCCTGCCTGTCTGTCTGTAATCCCTGAGTGCCTGGAGTCCATGTGTTTGTGTTTGCAGTCCTTGCATGTTCTCCCCATGTTTCAGGGCACCGTTTTTTTTCCTGCCTGATCCACAACTAGGCTTCTTCTGCATTTTTTCACCCTTTTATTTTTAACCCCCCGCTATCCTTGGCCTCAGTCCTGGCTAACCTCAACTCGCGCCCTAACCGTACATCAAATACAGAACTCAATACCATCATAGTAAAATATACATAGAATCAAAACTAAATATAGTTAACCAAAATAACAGATGTGGCACTAAAATGCGTCCAAAATGTTGCAGTTCATCTAAGCTGTTGTTTTTTATTCTAAATCAGGCAGAATTCCAAGCAGCAGACAGTCAGTAGACTGAGGTGCGTGAAGTAGGTCATTACTAAGCTGACGGCTTAGTTTCATTGCTTGCCCCGATTCGGACGTCTTCTCTTAATTGTAGGAGCTCATATCCAATAAACTTCACGCCACACGCAATCATGTATTCGAAGAGGCCTGCTATTGATTCATTATGTTTCCTGTTGTCTTGCACAAACAGCTTAATAGGAATAATTCAGAGAAAGCGAAGGTCTATCAACAGGTAAGCATATCACATATTGTTTTGTGTGCGGTGGATGAATTGAGGTATTTGATAGGGATGATAATGGCATTGTTACTTAGTTTACTTTTCGTTATATACAGAAAAACAATGTGCTTGCAAGACGGGTGATAGGGAGCCATTAGACAGCAGTGACCTAACTGGGGGTGCAGATAAGTCTTAATGAGGTTCCATTGAAATGTCTTTTCAAGGGTCCCATCAGTTGACTCAGTGCCTCTAACATTTAATTATATCTGTTTGGTGCTGCACTCTCTTCTTGCTCCGCACTCTAGTGAAATAAATGGCATCAGCTCAACAAACAAACAATCTCTAGTTGCTTATCCAAGACAGCATCGTGGGCGGTGGGATGGGGGGGGCGGCGGAGCTTATTCAAGGCAACATAGGGCACAAGGGGAGGGTGAAAATTGGATGAGGTTCCAGTCCATCATAGGACACACACATGTGTATATTTTAGTCAATAATATGCAAAACCACAACAATGCAGATGCATGCTGACAATCCTACGGCACCCAGCCTGCCTGCGTATTAAGAACATATCTCTGGATAACGAGTGGAGGGTCCTCAAAGAAAAAGAGTGATATGTAATTGGTTTAGAAACGATAATCCCTTCCCTGCAACCAAATCGAGTTAATTGAAACACTTGTGAAAAAAAAATGCTTTAAAGTAGAACTGAGGCCTCATTAAAAGCAGGGCAATATTAATCAGTGTGATGTATAATGGGCAGAAACAAACACCTTCATCAGTGGCTAAAAGACAGGAAGTGTGTATTGTCAGCTCCAGGAGCAGTTTAATGGCTTTATTTCATTAAAATGGGAAACAAACAGACAAAGGGGCCCGTTCCCAGTGCTGGAGAAGACAGTGGTGGTGCATTTTTCGTCTGCTCTCTGCTTAATGGATTCTGATACAAAAAAATGAGTATGCAAGATAATGAAATGGATAACATCATGACATATTATCGCATATTATTCTGGCTTCAGGAAACTGCCAGATTGCTTGATGAATTGCATGGAAAGTCCTAGCGAAAAGGGAGGAAGATGTGTTTTATTCTTTATTTAAAATAGGTGTTATGCTGGTAATCAGCTGAAAAAAAAGCTTCTGAAATGTAGCATGTATTGTACTGCGTATACAACACCATAGGAGCGAGTTTGATATTGGGGGCAGACTTGTGTGTCCTGATTTCATAATCTTCATCATATGACATCCATCTGAAACCCAACTGGGGTCATGGGGGGGGCAGAGCCTATCCCAGGCACAATGGGCACAGGCAGGAACCAACACACCACACAGGGTGTGTGTGTGAACACACACAGGGCCAATTTAGACTCAACAATCAACCTATCCTGTGCACTTTTGGACCGTGGGGGGAAACCCACACGAACATGGGGAGAGCCTGTAGACTTTAAAGCCAAAATCGAACCCAGGACCAGCAGCACTAACCACTGCACCACCGTGCCACCTGTTATATGACATCACCCCATTAATTACAACCAGTGTTCTCTGTTAAGTGGATAGATGCACAGATTTCTAAAGTACCTTTTTTGTGCTGTTTTTGTTAAGATAAACATAGACAAACATATAAATACGCTTACCCACAAAGGCTGTACAGAGCAATGTAAGGGTGTGTTTTTATTTCATGATGATAATAACAACGAACAATAACAAATGTATTTTTGTATAGCGCGTTTTCATAACATTACATCGTCTCAAAGCGCTTTACAGCATCCCCACCCAAAGCCCCCAGTGAGCAGCCAGAGGCGACAGTGGCAAGGAAGAACTCCTGAGAAGGAAGAAACCTTGGGAGGGACCAGACTCAAAGGGGGAGCCCATCCTCCAGGGGCCGGTATGGAGAGTCAAATTGGAGAGATGGCTAAGTGCCAAGTCAGAGTAATATACTAGCGATTATAATAATAACAAGGTTCGAACCAGCAACCTTCCGGCCCCAAGCACAGAGGCAGATCCACATACTGCCTCACGATGGCCAGAAGCCTTGAGTTTGAAAATGAGAAAAAAACAGATTAATGTGGATGAAAACTGTGATTGGTTGAAAAAGTGAAACACAAATTCCACCTTTGTTGACGCAGGAAAATCAAAATTTCAATACAAAGGTCTTTTTATGGGGAGGTGAATGAATCCAAATTCACACCCCCAACCCCGGTTCCTTCACCTCTGACGAAATGTATGGGATGAGTTGCTTTCATATATGAAGTAATGTGTTTAATTAATATTATGGAATAAAGAACGCAAGTCCGATTTGTTACACAGCATAATATAAGCAAGCAAATCTAATCACTATATTGGGTAAACATTTAATGATCTTGTAGTGCTACAATTTGACCTCTGTTTGCTTCCCAGACTATTGTATGAGGAGCCAGAAAAGCTTTCAGTGCTCAAATTATACCTGGAAAAAAGTCACTTCTAGGAAATTGTAAGGTTTCATTCTGCAGCCTCAACCAATGAGCTGTTCTTGTGACTAAATATATACCAGCTCTTCTGGGCCGTGAAATTCCTGTTAAGTATTTCTACTGAGATGTCTCAATTAAGCTATTCTCTCAAATAATTTAGATGCATATTATTCCTGTATGAAGAGAAATAAGTTTTATGGGGCTGAGAAGGAGCAAAATCCCTGATCCTTTTACTAAAAGGCTTTTAGCATCTATAACTGGGTTTTGTTTGCTGTGAAATGGCCCCGTCAAGCTTCCTGCGTTTCCACTTTATTCGTTTGTTTGCAGTGTAATTAGACGAATCACATGCCCTGACTGTAAGGCAGAGGAGCTGCTGTTACTGAACATGCTGCCAAACTCTGTAGCTTAGCATTCGTCTGTAACTTAGCATTCGTCTGTAACTTAGCATTCGTTCAGTAAGACTTCAGTTAGTATGTCATTTGTCATGTTTTTTTTTCTACCTTTTAAAAGTAATGCACTGCTTTAATCCAAACCAGGCTCTATATTATTAATATTCTAAATAATTATTAATCGTTTTATGTTTAAAACTGTTGATTAAAGTTATAACAGTAAGTGTTACAGTGTGTTAGTGTTTAAGTATTTTATTTTCTCCCCATTTGTACTCTGCTTTCCTTTGGAATTGCAGTGTGCTTAATTCGTTCCTTTGTTCTCTTTAGAATGACCACTGAGCACTGCATTCTGTTGAACTAAGATTATGAGTTTAGCAGAAACTACAGACATACGAGTTCTTTCCTTACTTTTTCTTATTTGCTACAACTGTCAGCATCGGTTGCTTTAGGCCTCGCAGAAGACCTCATGGAGAGCCTGGTCATGCTGAAGGAGCCCTTTGAGTTCTACCTGGATGCATTATGCAGTTACCTCAACAGAGGCTGCTTTTACAGACACGACAGGCAGCGGTCAAGCGACCAAACTGGGCGGCTCCAAGGAACACGAGTGCAAGAAATCAGTTTGGGCGTGTCAAGTTGTCCCCTTCAAAAGACAGTAATAGTGTTGTATGACACAACTTGGCCACTTCAGCTAAACCCAGTAGAGATGGTTTTGGAGGAGTTTGACCTGAGAGTGAAGGGAAAGTGGCCAATAAGTGCTCAGCATATATGTGGGACCTCCTTCAGGACAGCTGGAGAAGCATCTCAGGAGACCACCTCATGGAACTGGTGTAGAGGAGACAGTAGGGTCAGCCAGTCCCTGGGGCAACTGGGGTTAAGGGCTTTGGTCAAGGGTCCAATGGTGGGATCACTCTGGGTATTGAACTAACAACCTTCTGAGTCCCAACCCACAGAGCTGCCCCCCCCCCCTTTTTTTGCCCCATATATGTTATAAAATGGGATATGTGTTAATTCCATATATGTTATTTTACAATGTTTATATCTTTAGAATCATTCTAAAATGTAGAGAATAGAACAGGTAAACCTTTCTTTTGACTCCCGAAGTCTGGGAGGTGCTGCAGAGCAGCTGCAGAGGACCTGGGTAGACTTGCTGGGTGATTTCCTAATGGGAGACTCCTAACTGACCTCCTCATGTTTGTGAAACTGTTACCCGGACAGATGATGGCGGTTTGGAGGAGTTTTCTAAGACAGCTTTCCATTTTTTGCACACTGCTTTGATTCCTGTGTGTTTCTGTGTGTGTGTGTCCGTGTGTGTGTTTTAATGTCCAAGTATTTACAAAAAACATATGCAATGTAAAAATGATAAAACCTACTTTCCAGAAAATCTACTCAAACATTTGACTAGAGAAATTATATTGCTCTTAAAACTTAAGTGAAGAATAACTAAGTACTATAATCATGGGAATGTAAATGACACAAATAATGCAAATACAAATAAGAAATTGAAACTGAATTTTTACAAAAAAATCAATGAATAAATCAAACTTAAATTAAAAATGTAATTGTAACTGTAATTGTCTGTGCGCAGTTCTACAGCACACACAATGTATATCACAATCCTAAAATCCCTGGTTGCTGTTCTATACATAGACACTTGCATTAGTATATATTTTATTTTCATATAAAATCTCACAAATGGTCTTTAATATTGACTAGCTTGCCTTAAGGAAATAAATCTAGTTCTTGATAGATTCCATTTCCCAATTTTATACTCTTTTTTTAATAGCATTTAGCCCATAAAACTGGAACATAAAGTGAGCATTTCTGCAGTGTGTGACTGGGAGGAGAACGTAAAGCGCTCCCTTTTAGAGCAGAACTCCCCTGTAAACATTGTTTTAAAATGTTTAATGTTCACAGTGGACCATAAAGAAATATACTTTAAAGAGGTCATTGAGGGCATTCATGCACAGCATCCTCATTACTGTGAATTTATAACTGGACTTCCTAACATTTGTTTTCATTATCTGGCTTTTGAAAAATACTCTATACTTTCTATACAGTGTGGAAAAAAAGGAACTCTGATACACTAAAATGAAATCAATTCATTTGTCCTTTTTGTATTTTTCTGAAACCAAACATTTTTATCAGCATGTATGTTTTGAGACTCTTTCCTGTTATTCTGAAATATAATGTCTTTTTTCCCCTCTATGCCTTAACATAGCATTTCTTACTCCAGAATCATTAAATGTCTTTGCAGAGTAATTATTCTATTAGCAGTTTGTCAAAATAATGCTTTTCCTGTTTATTTTGAAGATAATTTTAAATTGACAATATGGAAATCTATTTTTTTTTTCCTGTGAATATTCTTTCTGTTTAAATATAAGCGATTTGCATAAATTATTAGAAACCAAGATTCTTGCAAGGAACTACCTACAGTAATGTGGGGGGGTTGATAGGCAAGTCTGTTATGCAGGCATAATATAGGACATTTAAAAAACAGTGATCTGTCATCACGAACTGTCTTAAAGGTGATGTCGGCGTGGGAAAGGGACAGAGAGACCTTTTCTTAAAGGGTAACAGTGCCTGGAGGCATGCTGAAAAATTCTGACATGCATGAAAAAGTGGGGAAAAACAGAGTCATAGCACATGATTCAAAAGAGGAAAACAGTCTCTTCTGTAGCCTCTCTCCAAATCACGCCAGTAAAAAAAAAACTATACAATCTGAACAAAACAATAAAACGCACAAGTCTTGTGTTGTTGATAAAAGGCAATAAAACATGAATTATTCAAATTTAATATGCAAGCCAAGCTTAGAAAAATTAGATCAAAAATATGAAATTATGCAAACAAAAACAACTTTGAAGACGGAAAATACAGGTAATCGTTCGTGTTCCTCTTTGTTCTTTAAACTCATGAGACTACAAAGCAGTTGTGGAAAAACATTACAATACAGATTTTGAACACAACAGAAGAAAGACGAATCATTCAATGATGGAGAAGCCGTTTAATGCTCTGACATTACGGCTCTTCGAAGCGGCCATGAAAATTCATAATGTATATTAACATTACGCTCTCTAGCCGTGTTTCGGCAAAACGATGTAGGGCAGTTGGATATAAATGAATGCAAGTGTGTAGCTCAGTGAGTTTGGGGGTCTGTATCCAGAAGGTCATAGGTTCAAGCCCCATGGCCAGCAGAGTATTCATATCACTGTTGGGCCCTTGAGCGAAGGTGCTTAACTCCAACTACTACAGGGATGTTAGCTGACCCCGGGTCACTGGCCTCAAGGCTTCCTCACTTGTCTGTTGGTTTGGGGAAAAAAAAGCATAGAATAAATCAATGTTAAATTTATGAAGCGCTTGCATTTCAATTAGCTCAGGCGAGCTTATTATTGGGTAACACTGCTGCACACTCCTAACTGCGCATGGTGTCGACAGACATTTTTATCGCACGGGAGAGAAACAGGGACATGACAAACTAAAAAACGAGATGTAGGCATTTCGAACTGGACCACGGCCTCGAACGCATTGAAGCACTGGGGAAAATGGGAGGCAAGTTACCTCCAGAGTAACCAAATAAGAAACAAAATTGAATACTGTAAACCGAAGCATTTGAGTCCAGTAAAAATGCAGTTCTGCTCCTGAGATGCAGGCTAAATACTGAGAAAGGATCCTCTCTCTGCGAGCCGCCAGCCTGTATGTGTGTTGCTGTTTATTTTTTTGAACATTATTGATCACTTTAGATCAGCATCCATATGCAGTCACACCCCTACATTGGACACAAGCCCTGCAAGATCACATGGTTATTTCATAAACATTCATTATCAGCGTATCCTGTGTATTTTTATTTTTTTTTACTAAAATCTTACTATTCATTGTATTGTCAACCAGGGTAAGTGATTTATTATCTCAACCCCCATATTAGGCTACATTCGATGCATTGTTTAATATAAGCAAGCTTTTTTGCAGTCCTGTTGGATTTAAAATAGTTTATCAGGACAGGGGGCTGTTCCACAAAGCAAGATTTCTCAGTTAGCTGGGTTAACTTAAGCTAGAAGTCATGATTGTCCAATAAGAGTTTAAGTAGGGAGCATTCCTATTGTACAATCATGATCATCCAATAAGCGTGTAGGTAAGGAGCATTGCTATTGGACCATCATGATCGTCCAATAAGAGTTTAGGTAAGGAGCATTGCTATTGGACCATCATGATCGTCCAATAAGAGTTTAGGTAAGGAGCATTGCTATTGGACCATCATGATCGTCCAATAAGAGTTTAGGTAAGGAGCACTGCTATTGGACCATCATGATCGTCCAATAAGAGTTTAGGTAAGGAGCATTGCTCCTGGAAAATCATGACTTCTAGCTTAAGTTAACCCAGCCAGCTAAGAAGTCTTGCTGCAAAATTTCAGCAAAGATTGCTTTAAGAGTGCAGACTGACAGATGGAAATTAACGGGGGACCCGTTCAGGTTAGATTAAATATATGCGTTGTCTTTGAGAGGACGGTGTTCACATCTGAAGGTGAGAAAAGGCAGAGTGTTTGGATTATGTAAACCAGTGCTAGATGAAGGTTAACCACCATTCATATATCATATCTAAGTAAATAAATCAAACTTTATACATAAATCAGCCCAGGCGAGTGACCAGAGCAGCTGGCAAAATCCCAGGTAGATGCAGATGAACACATTCATTCATAAGTCAACGATTTACTGTTATTTGGAAAGAGTACCCAATTCCACACAAATAATCCCAGCTGCAGACAGTTAAAAACTTTAAATCCTATAAGCCCATCTTGACTGCAGTGAAATGCCATGAATGTTATTTTTTTCTACTCCCTTTTGGTACATGATGAATATTTGTTCTCGGGGAGCAAAGATGAAATCCCATCTTTCTATTGATAGCTTTCTTCGCTCTCACGTCTGCGGGCCGCCCTTCTGTTGGGTTACTGTTTGAGAGAGAGATTATGAAATGTCAGGCTATTTAATGAGAGGCTTAGGTTCAAATGAACTGGGAAGCTTTGAAGACAAACCCACGGCACACATCACACCATTCCATCGAACACTGACGGGTACATCACTCCCAGCGATGCCAGCGCAGTGACAGTCTGCCAAACCATGTAACGTAAACTACGATTAAAGTCTGTGCAGGACCTTAGTAGGGGTGGTAAAGAATCAAGGTAGGGGCCAAGGACTTTATTTGGGTTCAGGGTGGATAGCGGGTGCGAGATGACAGGAGATGCACAGGAGAGCAGAATGGCTTCAGAGGGAGCGGATCTTAGGTGTCCCTGGAATGCGATTTGGGGCAGAGTCAACTACCCAAAACCAACCCAGTTTTATATTCCAGGCAATGAGACAGAGGTGAGGTAAATACACTCGTCACCTGAGGAATTTCCACAACACATAGGCAGCTTGCTGGGGTTGTGGATATGAGGGTAGATTTTCCCTTTTGTTTCACATTAAATGACGTAGATTTTTGTTAGATGATATTGCCCTTCTGTATATTTAGAATAATTATTGATGTCAGTATGCAGTATGGGAGAGTGACCTACCCATGATGCACCATTCCATCACAAGACACACACGATGTGCGGGTGATACACCAGCTTCCTTCAATACTTTTTTTTGTAGAAATCCCATGTGCAGAGTTTAAGTTCTGAGCTCTGGAGGAATGACAGCACAAGGCCAAGCACCTAGTGCCTTTGTGTGGCACATCGACAGGAAA
Source organism: Boulengeromyrus knoepffleri (assembly GCA_026770805.1). Lineage (NCBI taxonomy): Eukaryota > Metazoa > Chordata > Actinopteri > Osteoglossiformes > Mormyridae > Boulengeromyrus > Boulengeromyrus knoepffleri. The sequence goes on along the minus strand of JABJVO010000015.1, from coordinate 2,664,368 downwards.
TTAACTTTGTAAACAAAAAAGTACTGTATATTTCATTCCATTATTAATAATTCTTTTCAGCAGGAGCGATGCAAAGCATTTAGTTTGTCTCTGTGTTTTACACAAACGAACATTATCTAAAATTATACATCCGTTCTGTCCTGCATGGATGAATAACATTCTTACTGACAGTGTGTGATGATTCACGATTTCCTCATCTCGTTGAGTAGGCTGTTTTTTGCCATGGAAATATACTGTAGCTGACCCCAGAATGAATTTAGTCATTTCTAAAGCTCTCAAAAACCTCATAGTAATTGTCTGAGGTTACCATGGCATCCTTAGGATGCAGTTTGAGCCATCGCCATGGTAGCGAGCGAGTCACATCACCTGCAGCAATGTGACACGTTCTGAGCTGATGAATGAGGATCCTTTAGGCTGTGTTGGGATCTGAAGCGGCTGGTCAACGGGAGGGAAAGAGGACTGAATAAACTTGGAAGCCGAAAATGAAACAATTTAAGTCTGAGCTCCGATAATCAATTACTGTCTTTCCTGGGAAGTCATTGGTTCCAACCTCTTAGTCCAGATTTATCGTCAAATAAAGTCTGTGCCTGAAGACTGACCTGTTATTTTGCTCCTAAAAACACAGTAAATGTGATCATCAGCATTCATCTTACCATTTGACTTCGATATTTTAATTTAGAGATATTGATGTCTTAAAGTGTGCCGTTAAAAACTTAAAAACAATAACCTTTTTATAAGGGAATGAATAGTGAATAAGACAGTTAATCAGCTATCGCCTGCTTTAAGAAGAGTACTTTGGTAAATGTAGATTGTTTTGCAGCGTCGGATGTTAAATCCACATGATTGTGAAACATCCCTTTGCCCAGAGGGGTGGAAATTGTGAGATGTGTTATCTGGCAGAAGTTAAGCCATGACAGGTATTATCCACGTTAGTATTGGTCTATTTTATATTAAAAAAAAAGGGAACAGCCCCCCAAAAAATCGCATGCCTGGTAAATCTCTGTTAGCAGAGAAGGGCGGGCACTGTCCCTGAAGGTGCAGAGAGCACAGGGCACAGACAGCCCGAAAGGTTAATCATGCAGGGTGTCAAACAGCAAGCCAAGCCCTGTAATTCATCACTCGCATCAAACACTGCCAGCCTTCCAGGCGAAGAGAAGCATTACATCGGTGCCTCTGTCATTTTCGGCATTTCGGTTCCCGTAATACTGCGGAGGTCGCATGTAATTAACTAACGTGGGATGTCACCTGGCAGGATGGAATGCGGGCTAAGAAATGGCCATGTCACCTGTACGTTTTTTTTTTTGGCTGCTATCAGACATTTGTCTTCAGGTGTCATCGCAACCTTTCACGGTGGCAAATGTCTTTCTGAAACATACGAGGCTATCCTGACCGGACACAAACGTAAGTGTTTAGGAGGGATTTTGTTTTATAGTACATCGCCCATCACCTTCTAGCTAAACCCTCAAAAATAACTTCACTAAATTTGTGACACACATGCACACACACACACACACCACACACACATACACTTCTATGTATATGTACACATATATATATAGATATACACACTAAACTATATATATAGACACACACATGTCTATGTATACATACATATATATAGATATATACATATATAGATATACATACTAAACTATATATATATATATACACACACAGAGACACACACACACACACCCAGTGTGTGGCTCCGTGCCCGTGTTTGGATGGTTGCTACTTTAAATCTTGTGACTAGCAGAGTGATGTCACCGTTGGGCTCCTGAGAAAGACCCCTGACCCCAATGGCTTCCAGGATTGGCTGACCCTGCATTCTCAGTCGTGCATCGCTTTGGACGGAAGCATCTGCCAATACGCCGCTGTTCTGTTAAATATTTTATTCCGATTAGGCGTAAGACATCATGCCACCATTGTAAACCCGACACTGACTGGAAAAGAGGATAAAATGTAGATTCTTTCCCACACGATGTATCGAGAAATATTTGGATGCCAGTAGGTGCATAACGGGCCCCACTCTCCAGTCCCAGGAACAAGAGCGGCTGCTATTGACCACCTTCTACGAAAGAGACGAGAGCATATGGCTGAAGTGAAGCCCATAAAGCCTGAGAGCATCTTAGTGAATCCCCCGTAATGTCCTCAGTAACACCCACGGAAGGTCACTCATTAAACCCACCGTGACCCTGCAATGGCAAGAGTTTGGCCCACAGTTTCCAGTGTCCCACTTAAAAATGAATGGGAAGGTGTGACTGTGCTGCCGCAGAGAGTGGGGGGTTTCGACGCCAAGCAGACTTAACTGCAGAGTTTCTAGCTAGATAGCAACTAAGCCAGCCGAAAGTTTGCTTGTTTAGTGGGGCGATAACTCTCACAGGGAATAACTATTTTGGCTAAAGTACATACACTGACTGTCGTTTTAAGCTTCATACTGTAGCAGGGTCATAGGCAAAGCCTCGCTTGGGAGGACCCCTACCAAGAAAATAGGTGAAAATTTCACTTCCTCCACAAAGCAGGTAATTCAAGGACCCTGGGCGACTGGCTATTCTGCCTATAGCTAAGTCTGCTTTAGTCCATAGGTGTATAAAAACTGACTCTACTGTCAGTTGACAATAAACGTGACACGTGTGTATAAGAATAGAAATGCAATTACTGCAGATTAAACAGCCACATGTGATTGTACTTCTCTTGACAAAAGCATTTTTAGTCAACTATACTGCACTCCAGAGTATAAATCTGAGTATGCTGATCTACCAGTAAATCAAAAGCACGAGATGACAATATGTAGTTCACTGCAATATAGAATAACTTTACCTTCACCAAATGCAGTGCAATCAATGCTTACTAGCAATGACACGTGTAGAATACGGCTAATATTGTTTGACTACCTGGATTACTTTTCATAGGTGGCTTCGGAGTATTTTCGGATAACCTGGGCATTAAACAACTTACTACACATCGAAAATGAATAATTGATGCTCAGGTCAATGTTTCTTGGAGTGATAAATGTAAAAGAAACCTGTCCTGTTCTGTCAATATAGTAAGCAATTGTCACTGAGCTATCATAAATATCCAAAGGCAAGAAAACAGGGATGAAAACAGAAATTGAAATATTCTGGTCACTTTGCAGACATCTTAAGGCTGAGGATAAGCATTTTTGCCAGAAAGGAACAAACATTCCCCCTGGTAGTAAGAAAGTATACTCTAATAAGAGCTATAGAGTCCTGGTTCGCTTCCAAAGTGGTCACATGTCGCAGAGAAATGAGCGTGGCGGTGAGCACATTAAAACTCTGTTCTGAGGCTGCAGACCTCGCTGGGCAAAGGTCTGCGATCTTTCCCTCTCTTCATATCTATTATACTTTAACGATGCCTGCTGTCTGATATGGTGTGTATGTGATGAATATAGATGACAAAAGGGTTACGGGCCAGACTCCCCTTCCGGCATTCCCCATCCCGTAACATTCATTATTTAGCTCAATTCTCGTCGCCTCCTTCATAACAGACTGAGTTCTTAACTTTTTTTTTCACAATGATATATTCTGTAAATTGGCCTGTATTAATAAATGCATAATATGTGCACTGAATGACTGTACAGGAGGAAAAGTGGGACAGTTTCCTGTTTTATTTGTGGATTCCCCTTGTGGGACAAGAAGGATAAGAGGGGAATCAGGACAAAAAAAAAGATGCAATAAACAAACATTAAATAACCATTTGAGCTGGGTGGTGGAGAGAGGGGCAAAGGCAAGATATGAAAAGGATAGACATTGTACCTGAAGGAAGCTGTTACATGAAATGTGTGGGTCCAGAGAATTGGGGGGGGGGGAGTGACAATGAGAGGAAGCAGGTGGAAAATAGATGGTCACCTAAGTAACGTCCTTAATAAGCATGACCCCCCCACAGACACACACACACACAGTCCACATCCATTTACAAATCACAGTCACTGACCTGGACCACTATCCCCCTGCATTTTGTGGCCCAGTCACTTCCTGTAAACATAAACGCATTATTCCAAAAATAATCATCATAAATCAGGCACTTAATTGTCACGCATGGCCTGTCAGCCCCAGAACACTGTTGCCTTAGCGATTGCCATTCAGGAGAGAGTCTGGATTTGGGAATTGCTGTTCCATTAAACCATGAAAACACACACACACACAAAAATGCCAAATCATTCAAGAAACATCGCATTTGATTTGCAAGAAATACCTGCCTATTTTTAAGTATTTATGTATTCAGTTTTTGTATTTTTATAATTGCATTCATTATGGATTTCAGGGCATGAAGTTAATTACAGCAAACAGTGCGTGATGCATGATGGGTTGCTGTGACGGGTTCTCTTATCACTGGAGCAGAGCAAGGCGAGGTGACTGGCAGCTAGACGGAGGCCACGGGCATGGCCCTCACCCCTCAAGCCCAAGCATGTGAAACAAATGAAGCGACCCCCCCCCCCCCCCAACATCCCAACTTACCCCAGCTGGGGGTTTCGTCTCTTTTACTGAGCGCACACAGGCTCCGTTATACTATAAACGTTTAAACGAGACTGACCTTGAAACCCCTGATTTGGACAATGGAGTGGGGGGGGGGGGTTTAAGAAGGACGACCAACCAGTGAAGTTTTATGTTTCGTTTGCCTGTTTGCCTGTTTGCTCGTTCGTTCGTTCGTTTGCTTGCCGTTCTGGTTGCTCGTCCCCCGCTCTCCGCCAACCTTGACATCATCTCCCGCTGCAGGGCGACTCCCAGCTTTGCTCTGTCTCCCCCAGCCGCCTCCTCCCTGGGTACCGTGCGGCCCGTGCGGCCCGTGCGAATAAACAGCAGCACATGGGCTGTTGGCGTCTGCGATCCTTCATCCTTTTCACCAAAATCCTTTTAAAACAGTGCTGACAAAACACACAACAAGAGACCAGGCTGAGTTTATGTTTCTGCAGGCCATAGACAAGGGCAGGAGCAATACTGTACATATATATTTTGCTGCCCTGTTTTTCGGGACCTTATTCAGAAATTGCATTGCCAATGTTACTTTGATATTTGGCAATTTCATGACATGGAAAAGTGCAG
>JABJVO010000015.1:2626100-2656460 GCA_026770805.1 Boulengeromyrus knoepffleri | reverse complement strand
GGGGCATAAAGCCCCGGGCAACTTAGCTCCTGGGATCATTGGAACACGCAAACCCCTCCACCACGGTAAGGTGTCGGGGACCCAGGCCGGAGTTTGCAAAAAAATAATTATATTTTACACAGGCGCATACCCAAAACTTGAGAAATGTGTGAAACTGAAAATTTTGCTGTGATCTTTTAATTTTTTCCAGAGCTTCTCCATTATAAGCATTCACTGAAGTATTTAAATAATATAATAAGAACCGCTCTCTTTTGCACCAGATGACGGTTTGAGAGAAATCGCTAAAAATATCAGGACACAGATGGGAAACAGAGGCGAGGTCTCGATTCTACAAAGGTACCGACACAAGTATGACAACTGTCTCCCCGTGCGTTATGGAGCTCATTGTACATCAGTCATATTTTATTACACTAATGCTATCAGAGAGATAAAAATTCCATCTGATATATTTTATTTTTATGGAGAGATTTGGTTGAACAGACAATCTGGGCATCAACATGTCCCAGGAGAATTGAGTCTGTGTTCACCCTGGAATATCACTGTCTGAACTCACTCACCATGACTTATTGGCATGGAATGTCAATAATGAGAACAAAGTTGTACATCTCAACCAAACATTTGCCTTTCCAAACAACAGATGAAATTTTAACTCAGTAACTCAGCCTCATGTCAAAATTGTCACGCTCTTGTGGTTATACCAAGGTTATGACTGGCAGTGGATTATGCCATCCCAGTATGAAAATGATATCTTACCATAAAAGATTTAGCAATAAATGATATATACCTTACTATTCACACACACACACACACACACACACCAGTCACTGACACACTGACAGAGCGATTCACCTTAGCACATATGGAGCTGAGGTGGAGACTCAAACTCTGGAATGATAATAAGATAATGATTTCAGAAATATGGATTATTTTTTGTGAAGAAATGCACTGTAAAGGTGGAATGAATGTTCTGTGGGAGCGCTGAGATGTAGCTTTGCACTGCAGGTCACGTCAGCCATAATGGACCCGGAAAACAGCTACGTCGCTCCTCCGGAATACAAAGCCAGCCTAGTGATGGGTTGCCTCTTCCACGGACTTGACTGCTCTCGCCGGCTCTTGACAGGCCTTTAACGGCACGCGGCCATGTCCAGTGTTTTGTACCTGCTGGTGACAGGCCGGCCCGAGAAGATGGAATAACTTAATCCTACATTGAAGATGACACGCGGCACATACACGTACACCCACACGCACGTACACCCACTCGCACGTACACCCACATGCACGTATACCCACATGCACGTATAACAGGATGTGCTGCAACACCTGGCAACCCAAGAATGCAATGCAGTGACCGGAAACTATTATTATTATTATTATTATTATTATTATTATTATTATTATTATTATTATTATTAAATTGGTTATTTTTGTCACTGTTATTACTTTTTGTTTTTGTCATTATATTCCAAATTAATGGCTGCATACACGGTGACCCTTTTCTGCTCATTGTCTTCTTTCGTAAATGTCCTGTTTCCTCACCTACCATGTCAGCCCAGCAGTCCTTCTGCCAGCGAATGAATGTTCCCTGCGAACAACAAATGGACCCCCTAACGGCGATGATTCAGCGTCTTTGTGTTAGGGATGCGGACCATGGGAGATGTGGTCAAACTGTGGTTTGATATGTCGTACGTTGCTGCTATATATCTGGTGCCGGCCTTTCACTTTATTTTCGGCAGCTTTGGGAACACAACAGGTAGAAGATAGCTATAAAATACATGCAAACTTTCCGTGTTCTGTAATTTCTTTGTTCCTTGTGCCACAACTAAGTCTCGGAGAAAGCTCCTTTGCTGTTTGTTAGAAAGATGACTTGAATTCTCCGTGTTCTTTTACTGCCAGACAAAGCGGCTCATTCTGTACTGACTGGCGAAGACGTAAACACGGCATTAAGCTAATGGCACTCTGTTTCTCAGAAGGCCGAGGACGGAACCAAGACTCTGGAGGTGGTCCATCACGCTACCGCCATCATTCCTGCTGGTTTCTCTTCCTACCAGAGTAGAAAGTTCCTTCCAAGTGATTAAATCCCATTGCTGTAATGGAATCAGCCCCAGTGTACTCAACCTTTTCTCCGGCCAATAAGTCTCTTTGAAGCTTTTGCTCAATTTGCCATGCTCCGCTGGAAATCGCTGACTCTAGTACATTACTAAGAAAATAATAATCATTCACACAATGAACAAAATTACAGGTCATGTTGCTGGAGCAGTGCGGTATTAAAATAGACCGTGCACAAGAAAATACACACACACACATACATGCTCGAGCACACGGACACTTACACGGGCGTGCAGGAGTGTTTCGAAATGCTACCAAAGAAAGACTGTACATCTGCATGACTGAGAGTAATCAAACTTCGATGACTGAATTTAAATTAGGAAGCTGGCAAAGGAAATGAACCCCCCCCCCCCCCCCCTTATCTCCAACGCGGTGCTCATTTTATATGGAGCTAGTCTTGGCCTCTAGAATCTGGCATTACTTGTAAATGCATAGCCGTATAAAGGAATCCTTTACTCACTCTTTATATCTGGCAGCATTTTATTTGACAATTTTTGAGCATATCATAGTTGGGTGCCTAAATTAACTTTATGAGCATGATTTTGATGGAAAGCTATCCATCTCAATATCCCACGGACCAAAAAAAACTGAATAATTTAATCCTGATATTTATTTTATTATGAAGTATAATATGTCACAGTCGATTGACTGACAGATGACGGGTGACATGCGAGCGGGATGGAGGTGACCCAAGGGCAGAGGGCTTGGTTCTTACTGATCACAGGGCTGAAGCAGCTTGGAGACCCTTCAGACTTCATTAATGACACCCACCTGGAACTGATGGCTTGGTTAGAGGTAAAGAGGGTCAAATGGGCTGAGGCAGGGGTGGGGGGGGGACGGACCAAGCCTCCATTAATAGAATTTAGCACCTCCACCTGCTATGCAATGTGCATATACTTTAAAGCTTATTTTGTGCTTCCCCTCATACGGATTTCGAGCTTCTGATTACTCATCTTTGCCTTACGCATCTTCTAAGTCTTCTTATCCTCTTAGACCAGGATGAGCTCCAGCCGTCCATTCATTCATTTTCCATGAGTGCTTACCCAGTCCATGGTGAACCTGAACCCCCCCCCCGGGAAACACTGAGCAGAGCACTGGTCAGTCCATCGCCATGCCCACAGACGCTTTAGAGACACAAAGCCACCTGAATCACATGACTTTGGGCTGTGTGACGAGACAGAAATACGACAAGAACATGCAAACTATACACATATCGTAGTGGGCCAGGATACAGAGCCCCATGAGATAGATAAACCCATCTGCGCAAGTACAGGTAGGTTGGAATGCTTCCCTTTAAATGTCCCATCTTGCTCTCCATAGCTTGGGGGGGGGGGTCACAGCACAGAGTCAGCTAACATGCACTGTCCCTGGAGCTGGGGGGTTAAAGGTCTTGCTCAAGGGCCCACAGACATGTGCGACTTAGGCCGCAGAGCCACTCAGCAATACATCAATTAATCAATCATTTTTAGTAAAGTGCATTTTTAGAAGCAAGTTTCTTCATAAAGTGGAATGGAAAAAAGACCTCAATGTCGAGGGGGAAAAAATCTCCTTAAAAGGAGCTGGTCTAGTAGTAATACTGGGGAATAGTGTCTTCAGAACGTGATAACAGTAACTGTAGGGCAGAGAGAAGTCTTGAGAATGGAATAGAGCAAATGGTGGCAAGTAGCCAATTCAGAAATGCAGCTTTTAGAGGCAAAGTGATTCTACCAGGGAGCCGGCTGTTGTGGCCCAGCCTGGGGTTTACAGAGGATTGGTAAACAGAGCTGGGATCCATCACCAAGGCGCTGAAGTAGCCTGGATGTCCTGGTCCATATGATGATCCATCAGACAATCTGTGTTGATCGAGAGGTTGTAGAGAACGAAAGTCAATCAGCCACACCATTGAACATTGAACATTGAACAAGTGAACCCCAATAAAATGAGAAAGGCAGAGAATATATGGAACTATCACTGAGACCAGAGATATCAACACCAAGGAAAGTGGTATCACAAGTAAGGTGATTGCTTTACCTTGCATATAGTCTGTCTTTGAACATTAGACATGTGCAGGTAGACTACTACACTAAGCAATATGGCTTGTAAACAAATTGTCCTGGAATTTATGGGGCGAAGGAGAAAATCCCTAAGATGCTTTGGCACAAGGCTTTAAAGGCATGAAGGAATATTTTATATTCCACTCTAATTTTTACAGACACCAAGAGGCCTGTATTGATTCAGAGACCATTCAGCCTGAAGTCTGAGAGAGTACTGGTCGAATTATATAAAGCGCATCAGTAAATTACGTGTTCATTAAGTGAATAATATTCCACGCCCGTAACATGCTGATTCAAGGCTTTAGTTATCATGGATAGAGATCACATTTCAAAGGAGAGATAGAGGTGCTTGTTAGAGCACATATGGATGGGGCATCAGTGACGAAGACCACCGAACTTGCCGATGTTCCACAAGGATCCCTCACTAAAGCTGCATGGACGTGGAGGTCTGAGGGGAAGATATCGTCAGACAGATGAGTAACTCTGAATCATGTCGCTGCAAATGTCAATCTAAGGTGCGAGCAGGCAGCTTCTTCAAGTACAGTCCGTCAAGAACATCACAGAGACGGATAATCTGGAATAGTGTCTCTGTGCCACATGACACCGCAATCTAGAGGGGGTGATCATGCACGAGCACGATCACGCACGAGCACGATCAGGCACGAGCACGATCACGCACGAGCACGATCACGCACGAGCACCGCACCTCCATATAAACCTTATGTCACCGCTGACCACATAAACCCATTTCAACATTTACGACACATTCTGGCGTGGCGTTCCGGCAACCACAATCAACAAAGCACCAAATTATGGAATTCATCGCAGAAGAATGGCGCTTAATCATCCCAGAGAGGTCCAGACGCTTGTAGAATACCTGCCTGGGACAGGGAAGCTCTCCTGGCAGCAGGCAGAGGCCCAGTGCGCTGCTGAGATGGTTTATTTTAGGCTGGCATTTATTTTGGCAGGTGCTTGTGTGCCAGGATAAGTTAGGGGTTACCGGAATCATTTCTGCATTATCGGAGTGCAACAGGAAGATGTGCAATGCCAAGCACTCTCTAATGTCCTTTATGCAGGATCCAGGATTAGACAGTAGAAATATTTCAGTCAATTAGACAGATACATGGAGCTGCGTGTCATCAGCCTGGCAATATTAATTAACACCATGGTTTTGAATAATAGTCCCAATGGGCAGGATATATGGGGAGAAGATTAGTGAGACCAGCACTGTCTCCAAACTATTTTAATTAAATTGTATGGATCCAGTGTATCCAGATCGGCCTTCTCGAGTAAGGTTTTGATTACAGCTGTCTAAAGAGACCTAGGGACAGATTTCGAGGATAACGATGCATTTATAACTTGGACTTTCCAATTAGAGGTAGATGTGCATTCATTAGCTTTGCAGAACTGGGTTCCAGCAAAGAAAAGTGGATGATTTGCATCTTATAACTGGTGCGGCAAGTTCACTTAGTGTAACAGGTGCAAAATGACGCGGCATGCTGAGTATGTGTCGTAACAGAATTAAGGGTAGCTGAATCACAGAGACGATGAGACAGAATCCAAAGAAAAGACTTAACTTTTCACAAAACAGACCTCCGAAATCATATCTGTAGGCACTGCGAGGGGTAGGAGTGAATGTATTTTCTACAGTATATGTCACTTTTCTTATTTCACAGGGTTTGCCCGTTTCAATTGGATTGTATTGAAAAATTGATTTCAGAACTACATCAAATCCACATATTCAGACATGAACAGGAGCCTCTGATTATCATAATCACATTCTAGACCTTTATTACATCTTTAAACGAAGCTGACAGGTTTCGGGAACATTTGCAAAAGTGGACAGAACATTATCACTTGCGTTTTGCGCATGACGTTAAAATCTCGTTCAGGCCTAACTGTTCTGGTATAACTACTTGAGTATTCAATTGACCGACATGGAGTCGTGGTTTGAGGGTCAGTCAGCGCCACACGCACGCACTCGGGGAAAAAAGCCAGAGTGACCCCAGCACATAGACCCCGGCACACGACACAAACGCAAGAAGTCGTAAAGACGTCCCACCCGCCCGTATTTAGCTGCCCAGAGCTGGCGGAAATGCACGGAGGCTAATCATCCGTCAGCGCCAAATGAATAAACATTAGCCGGCAAAGTGATTCATACTTGTCATTTGTTTCATTCTGCTTTGGCATCGAGGCGCGTTTCCAGCTGGCCGAACACGTGAGGCTTGCTCACAACAATCACACGCCTCCGTTAATGACGCGGGCAGCGCCAGCCGGGAAACGGCGAGTCACTCGGCAAACTTCACGCGCATATGCATATATAAACCCGCATGTGCTGCTCACTACTCCATATATATGAACTGCAGCCCTGCACACCAGACCACGGAGTTCTTCTTCACTTCTGCATTGGTATGCTTCTGGTCCTTCAAATCGGGCGCCAACCTCCACAACCCTTCAGCACGAGGACGTTCTCTGTGTGAAAAGGTCGTCATTGATAAAGCCGGACAGCCAGAGAACGTTTTCCGGCCACGTAGAGACCAGAATGTCTTTCTCAAATTTAAGATGCAGTTAATCCCAGCTACTATGTGTTCTCTACACTTAAATTAGTTACCAGGGTCTAGAATACTTTACTCATAGATTGAATTATTAGCACTGTGAATTAATTTCACAGTGACTTTTTAAAACATTCTTCATTAAAGTATTCTTTTATCTGAAACATACCTTTAAATTGCATATTGTACATTATTACCCAGGAAATAAGTTTTGCTTCATTATGCATTTACACTATGTGCTTAAATGTTGTTTAATTGAGTAACTGTTGTATTTTGGGTTGGAGGCAGACTTTCCTATGTTATCTTGCATTTTCATGGAAATGTAACATATTTAAGAGTTATTTTCCATGTCTAGTACTAGGTGTGATTTCCAAAAGGCTGAGTACAGCAAAACGAAAGTTTGCTTCCTTTTTATCATGGTCTCCAGCGTACTTTGCGTGAGCTTTATAGCCCCTTGGCTACCGATGCTCTTCAGTGCAGGGGAACATACATGAAAGTGTTTCTGAAAAGTGAACTGGAGGGTGAATGGGATGACTGGGAAACGGGGGCTCAACGATGGCAACACATCTAAGAAAAAACAAAGGTGTTTTCCGTTCTTTTCTGCCTCATTCCTTTATTTCCTAATTTTACTGGCAGATTCTATAAATAAAATGGTTCGTTCAGTCAAGAGGCAAACAAATAATTTATGAGCGAACTCCAGGGAAGAAAAAAATTAGGTTTCAATCGCATTGGAATCTTGAGAGCTTTGGGGTAGACTTGTTGGGAAAGTTCAAGGCTAGCTTAGAGTGGTAAACACAATATCGTTTCGAAGGTAATTGAGTAGAGGCAGCGTGTCCTCGCCCTGTATCAGCCCTGACCCTCGCCAAGCAAATCATTGGCTCGTTATGGGAAATACTGCTCCATACTGCCCAATAAAGACTATTTAAGGAGTAGCACAGCAATAGTCCTTAGCAGGGTAGGAGGCGCTGTTACTCTGATACGGCATGTACTGTAATTCCCGGTTTTGTGTTTCTGCCTGCTCCTGAAAGGGTATCGCATAAAAATGGAAATAAACGCGCCAACACCTTCCTTCTCCCTCTGACAGCTTGTCGCTCCTCACAGCATTATCGAGAAGGTGCTCCTCAAGCCCACAGACTTCATCATTTTGCTAGATCTCTGCGGATTACCGTGGCTGCGTCCAGGCTTCTAAGAGCTGCGACTCCTCATTGGCTTCGTGGAACAATGGAGAAAACAGCATATGGCCAGAGCAGACAGGATGCTGGGACCTGAAGGAATATGTTATTCCGCTGGAGGCTGAAAGATCCCCCACTCTGTGGGGCTGTATACAGTAACCTGAGGGCTGCTCTTGAAGTATGAATTTCTGAAGTCTCTGGCGTCCAGCTCCTTAGCTGCTGTTCCTAATTCCTCTGTTAGGAATCCCTGAAAGCGTGCATCCTCTCTTATTTTTGCAGGCCCTCCGTTCCTCTCCGCTGGTGGGGGCTCGACAGATCCAGTCGCTCCTCGGTCTCTGACTGAAAGCTCCCATTGGTGGTGGGAGTCATGTGACATGCAGGCATTTATCTGAACTCCCTTCTTTTCATGTGTTCCTACTGCCCCTTTATGCCATCGACCGCATCGCCGTCAGCGCCAGGGGTCAGCCAATCGGCTCAGTCGTTACGTGAGATTCCATAATACAAGAGGAAACTGCAGGTGTGATAGATAAGATCTATCCCTGTGTTTTTGTACACTGGAATGAACCAGCTACGTTCAGCAGAGTGTCGTGTCGTTAAAATATGTATAATAAATGGAAGCGGCTCCACCAACGCTAACGTGCTAATGTGTGTGCGGGGGCAGCAGCCATGACTGATGTCCAGCCACAGTACAAAGGGTTGAACATGAACCAGAGCACATTTTTATTTACGTTCCGGATGAACTGGACTGTGTAACATCAGCCAACATGCCGCCCGCAAGATGCACACATTGAGACCATTCCGCAGACTTACATGCACCTCATGCATATGGACACAGCTTTGGTGTCCAGGGTCCACCGCGTGATGCCCAGCTTAAAAGGGACCCAGACCCGGCGCCAGTCAATCCTGGAGCGCTGACTTCTGAGCGGGCACTGACTTGCCAGCCAAATTCACTTTCCCTCAGTAGGGAAAGTTGGGGCACCATGAGAGCCAGGAGCTGTACTGCCCAGGATAGAGTCCAAACCGCTCCTTAATTATACGGCGATTTGTTTTATACCATGTTCACCATCATATTCCATACCTGTGTGTGTGTGTCTGTGTGTGTAACGTGTTCAACCAGATCTGAATCCCCAATTCTGATTCATGTATGTAATTCATGACTGTGATCTCTAGAGGTCTCTGTATCACAGTTCATTTTAACCATTTACAATTGCAAGGCAATATGCTGTTCCTTGCAGATTACTATTATGGATAATAATAATAATAATAATAATAATAATAATAATAATAATAATAATAATAATAATAATAGCATTATTATTATGTAGGCTATTCCATTAAAGTCTGTAATCTTCACTTTAATCTTAGACTATTGCATGCTTTACAGTTATGCATGCTTTGTAAGTTTAATCTTATTGCCATAGCAACCTATTGTCAAACTATTTAAGCTATTTCATGTTTTCAGTAGATATTTGTGACGGACAGAACTCTGGCATTTTGAAGTTTTAACCTCTAACCGTCTGGTTATCCATCTCCTTAAATTTTATATGGATTTATTTAAATTATATATGAATTTATTTAAATAAAAATGGATACCTTCAGTTAAAGAGTGACCTTACTGTTCAGAATTAGACTTCAGCGTATTGGTACGAACCCATAAAGCTGCAGTTATTTTTTCTGAGCAGCAGGGGGAGCTCTCGGAGAGACGACGTCATTATTTAAATTCAACACTCTGTAGGTGAAAACGGGTTAAAAGTTCGCCGAATTTATTGCAGCTGCACTGTAATACTTCTGCAATGAGACAAACACAATCCTGCTCAGTAATATCTCAACAGTGTCAACAATCTCCATGTCAAACTGCTGTCTGTCAAACATAATTTAGTTACAGTGATGGACTAAAGCTATGTATTATTCGACAACTGCAACCAAAACAGACGTGTCACCAAGCGCTTTTGTTTTATGTTCTTTTGACTGATTGATACCCGCTAAATTTCTTTTATTGGTCATTCAGTATCATACAGAAAAAATATGAATCACACATACTTAATACGTGATTTAAAAACAAACCATGCAAAAAATTGCCCCTTAATACTCAACTTTTTTGTCCTCTTCAAAGCATTCACTTCACATGAAAGAACCATGCCCATTAATATTTATTTACAGCAAAAACGGGGGGGAATAAATATCGTCTTCACACTCAGCTCATTCTCATGCAATACCGATACAAAAATAAACTTTTGTTTCATCGATTTTATATACACAAATATAAATATAAAGTTATGTATTTTTAAAATACAAAGGCAATTACGCTCACATTGTGTACACTGTGTACCGAACAAGAAAATGCAACATATTTGGATATTTAGCATTCACAGAAAACATCAACATTATAAATGCAACTAAATTATAATTGCAGTTCTGTTTGTTTCCTAAACACGGAAAAAAAAAAGCTCAAGTCCCACGTCTAGCTCTGCTGGACGTCCTGCAAGAGTTTGTTAATTTCAGCCACCAGCTCGCTGGCGTCCACCACGTCGTGCCCGTCTGCGTGCTTGCCCTGCAGGTGGCTGAGCACGTTGTCGAGCTCATCCTCCTCGTAGTTCTCCGGAATCTCCTCCATGGCCGGCAGCCACCTTAGCGGCGCCTGCGAGCTAACATGACTAGCCTGGGTGAGCCCGATGCTGCTGCCCGGGTTCTGGAAGTGCGTGTTGGCCGCCCAGGCTGCCACACCCTGCGCGCACGCGGGCGGCTTCCCGGGCAGGTGCCCCTTCCGGCGCTCTAGCGATCCGGCCCGCTCCGTCTCGCTGCACTCCGCGTACGAGTCCAAAGAAGGCGGCAGGAGGCGCTGGAACACGCTACTCATCTCCGACAGGAGGGAGGGGCCACACAGGTCCCCGCCCACCTCCTCCTCGCCGCCGACGCCCTCCTTGCCGAACGTGGAGAAGCTCTTCTTGCTGTTGGAGTCGACAGACTGCTGGTCCTCCTCCACTGAAGCCTGCTGTGGATCGTCTCCGGGGATGAACATGTTACTTCTGTAGTCAGACGAGGCCGGGGAGGCCAATGGGGGCATCCAGCACTGGTCAGAATGCCCCAGTACCCGGCATTCCTCCGTACACAACTTCATCGCTAAAAAAAAAACGCACACACAACGGTCAGAGAAGTTAAAACTGCAACAGATAATCCAGAGCCCCCGACCTGGATATGGTCATTGCCTATGATCAGCCCCTAGTGGCTGATCAGAAACTGCAAACCGTAACGTAAAGTTGTTAAGTAGTTCAGACATTAAAGCGTGCAAACTGTCACTCATCTGAACTGAAATAAATACGGATAACTTACGCAGCCAGGAAAAAACTCCACCATGATAATCAGATTAGAGTGATAAGATCAGATAAATGTACTATTTTTGCTGCATATATAAACGTTAACATTTTGAAACAGATGTGCATGACATAAAAAAAAACGATTTAACCAAGGGAAAAAATGGATTAACATAAAAGGATTCAAACGTTTAAAATAACTGAAGTGGAACAAAACTAAACCCGTGATTATGCAGTATGTTCAATGCTCAATATTCTCATGGTAATAAATTACAGAAATCAAATATACCAGATTTTAACATATTCGTAATATCAAGTGCATTATTCAGGACTATTTCTATGATTATGGTATTAATGGAACATTAACATCGAAGGCTCATTTATAATACATCTAAAAACAATAATAACAATTTTGTCCGCCTGAAGACTGAAATTAAAATCAAGCAAATATCTCTTGTAGCTCACTAAGGTCACATCAGAAACATTAAAGCTTCTCATGGACAAAAATCTTTTCAAATTGCAATTCGAAATTGCATCAAGACTCAAAAATAATTTTATTCAAGATAAACTCTCCTTATCCCCCCCCCAAAAAAAATATATGTATATATATGTAGAGATAACGAGTTTAAAAATAACTGATTATTCTGCCTTTTTTTTTTTTTAATCATCACGCTAATTTACTGATAAGCACTCTTGAGCTTATCGCTGTAGGGGGGAAAAAAACATGCATCGATATTTCCTGATAGAGAGAATTTTAGACGTGTGCTTTGGGACACTCAATATCCGAAAGCAAGCATAATTGGTACCATGGCGTGTTTGCTTCTCCAGGCCGCCCAGGACTTTAATAGCGGCCGTAGCTACTAAGTGTCTCCATACATGGCCATGCATACCTGCGTTTAGTCTGTGGTGCCCATCAGTGAGGAAGAGTTCACTGAAACCCCCGCTAAGCAGTCTGTCAACGGGCGAATCCCTCCCCAGGTCACAGTCGCTGTCACCCGCCTCGCTGTCCCCCCGCCCGCTGTCCTTCAGGCTGAACTTATCCGTATCTTGCAAGGCATACCTGAAAAACCAACAACAAATGCACCATTTTGATCTTGTCTGCTGGTGTGTGATAGTTAGTGGAAAAATCTATCTGAGCTTGGGTAATATGGGATAGACATACTTCATACATATCAACAGCTGCCAGACTTTACTCAACATATTAGTATATTAAGCGATATTAAGATTTTAATGCCAATTTTGGTTACGGTAGAGAGCTGCAGTGATATCAGGATCATCAAGATTTATTTTGTTCAGTCCTAGGCATGGATCCCCCTGAACGTCTGGGATGTCTTCCACAAATTATAGAATTAGTCCAGAAGATGAGGGGGGAAATGATGTCATTATAATGACCAAGAATTCCATTACAGGAAATCATTCAAATTTCATCTGCACATTTACACTTTGCCTACTGCTAAGCAAACGCACACATTTTGGTTAATGGAATTAGACATTCTATACATTACAACATCAATGGATTTCTGCATCAGCGCGACAAAGTTTGCAATCATGAAGAAAATGGTTTTCTTCTTTATCTCGATCCTTTACGAGTATCTTGAGAAAATGTAGCCGCTGGTGTTTACGCTATAATCCAAGCTCAGAATAGATTACCTGTAGCTTCTTGAGAATTTATTCCCACGGAAACTCGGTCTCGGCTGGCACTGGCCCTGATGGAGCATTGACAGAAGCTGTGAGACTTGCTATATCGAAAATAAAACGATGAAGGGGAAGAAAATGAATACTGATGGGTAAAAAAAATGACGGAACAGAAAACAATGAACATGACATGACATGAGCAGGCAGGAGACGATGGCGCCTGAACCACGGCGTCTAAAAATGATTCCGAAATGAAACGAGGCAAGGGATCATTTTCGGCCGTGTTATAAAGCATGTTAAATGTATAGAAATGAGGGGATTTGAAATGATCCTATGATCAATGTCATAAACAATAATAATAATAATAATAAAAAACTCAAAAAGTGAACTCAAGGACCATGGAGGTGGAGATTACAGTTTGGGGAGGGGGCTGTTATTTAAGCAGAAGAAGTTAAATGTGTATCTGCATTTATAGGAGACATTGTGAAATGTACTCTGGGCATCATGTCAGCTTACCTCTACAGGTGGAGTGGAATGGGTGAGCTCTAGGGAGAAGTTCTCTGGGATGTGATTGGAGGATATGGTCACCAGGCTGTTCAGCGATTGGCGGCTGTGATGGCTTGGCCTGCTGCACATCTGGCCCCTGTCCATGGTGGGTGAGGAGGATGGTGACCTGTGGTGAGACTTGACTGGCAGGGTGCCATTGACAGTTGGCACGAGCGTGATGTCCCCCTTGTGGACCTGCCTGGAGGGCTTCTTGGGGTGATTCTGGTAGGTCAACTGGGCCACCCTGCAGTTGTAAGACCGCATGTCGTTCTTTTCCCGGCTGCATCTAGTGGCGAACATCACCATGATGACTAAGAGCACGGCACAGATGGCCCCCAGAGATATGATGATAATCATAGAAACATCCAGAGTAGCCTGACTGTCCTCGGTCGACACCGACTGGATATGGCTATGGATGTTTTCATACACTGTGCACTTCAGAACTGCTTTGGCACTGAGCCTATTGGGACCTTTGTCCTGGACCATCACCACCAGTTCAAAATGTTCACGAGGAACGTCCTTCATGCTGACGTTGGCTCGTATCTCGCACTTCTTGGGGTCCATGCTGAAGTATCCCTCTTCGTTGCCAGCGACAATCGAGCACGTTAGCTCCGCATTGACACCTGCGTCTCTGTCCGTCGCCCTTACGATGGTCACTAGGTGCCCCACCTCTGAATACAACGAGACGGGTATTTCAGCTGTGTAGTTCCGCAGTTGGGGAACCACGATCACTGGGGGGTTGTCGTTCTCATCCAAAATGGTGAGCAGGACGGTCGCGTTGCTCGTTAACTGAGTGTTCCCGCCATCTCTCGCTTGAATGACAAAGACGAATCTGCTGACATCCTCGTGATCAAAACTCCTGAGCGCATAGATGGCACCATTTGAGGGGTCAATGGTCACATAGGTGGAGACAGAGCTGCCCTGGACAAAGCTCTCTACAATTGTGTAGGTGACCTGTCCATTGGTGTCCAGATCTGGGTCAGTGGCCACAACTGATGTGAGATAGGCTCCAGGCGAGTTGTTCTCAGACTTGAAGATTTCATATCTACTCTTCTCAAAACGAGGTGGATTGTCATTCTCATCCAAAACCTGCACAGTGAAATGCTTAATGGTAGAAAGGCTTGGAGTACCTCTGTCTTCTGCTATCAGAGTTATACTGTACTCAGATCTCTTTTCTCTATCCAGAGAAACGTTGGTTAAGATCATGTAGTTTTTTTCGTAGGTTTTTTGAAGCTTAAAATGCCCGTGTCCATGTAGCCTACAAATAACCTCTCCGTTTAGGCCCGAGTCTATATCCTCGACCCTTAACAGGGCTATAAATGTGTCTACAGGAGCCCCCTCTGAAATGTACGCCACCTCCTCTTTGCCAGAAGTCATTAAATTAATGCTGATTTCAGGCTTGTTGTCATTAACGTCAACCACTTTAATAATAATCTTACAGTGTGCAGGAATTGAATTAGGCCCAAGGTCCTGAGCCTGGACATCAATCTCATAAGACACAGCAGTTTCAAAGTCCACTCTCTTTAGCAGAGTCAGCTGACCATTTTCTGGGTTTATTTTAAATGTCTCCAATATCTTCTGAGATACATGGCTACTAAATGAATATACCACTTTACCATTGTCCCCCTCATCGGGGTCAGTCGCGTTAAGATCAATCAGGACAGCCCCCACTGGTGAATTTTCAGAAAGAAAAATTACATGCGACGTCTCTTCAAATACTGGACTATTATCATTGGAGTCCGAAACGCTTATCTTAAGAAGTGTCGAACCAGATCTAGGTGGCACACCTGTGTCTGACGCAATTAACCTGAGTTCATAGCTGGACTGCATCTCCCTGTCCAGTTCCTTGACCACAACGAGCTCCGCGTACTTAGCACCGTCGGTTCTTGTTTTTATGTCAATTTTAAAGAAGTTGTTGGGGGTTAAGGAGTACGTGTGGAGGGAGTTCTCGCCCACGTCCGGATCCGTGGCACTGTCTAAAGGGATCCTGGTACCCACCGCGGCGCTTTCGGATATCTCGATGGGGATGATGGGGCGCGTAAACTGGGGCGCATTGTCGTTAATGTCCAGCACCTCCACCTCGATGTGGAATAACTGCAAATGCTCGGTCGGAAGAGTAATCACGTCAAATTCAATGGAGCAATTGGGCTGCAGCTCGCAGAGCTTCTCGCGGTCGATCTTCACCCCGACGCTGATCTCGCCGTCGGCTTCGCGCACCGAGAGAAAAGCGGCGCTGCCTCTCTGCATAGCGCGGAAGCGCAGGGGCACCGAGCCGGGCAGCCCGGACAGCGCGTCGGCCGCATCTTCCTTAAGCCGGCCGATCACCGTCCCTACTTCCTGCTCTTCGTAAACTTTATATCTCAAGTTCTTACCTGCAGCGCATCGCGTTAAGATGATCAGCACGGGGAGCATCAGTAATGTCAAGCAAATATTGTCCTTTCCCTTCGAGGTCTTCATTTTCCAACTTCTGACTGCACAGATGTAGTTATTTTTTCCTTCTTAAAACGTGTCCATTGTAATTCCTTCAAGTCCACGAAGTATTTTTAAAAATAAGTGCATTCACTTGTAACAACTGAGTTCAAAATGGCTGAAATTTGTCAAAACAAATAATTGAAATGTATGCTCTTTAATAGAAGCTTTTCTGTACGATCGCCTGCTGGAAGCGGACTGCATGCGCGCTCGCGTCCTCATCCCCGCTTGCGCGTCTCCCGAAACGCCCCCGACACCCCTTAGCAGACTGTCTGTCCCACATAACCCGCCCCAAAGTAAAACTGCAGCTTTTTCTCCAGCTCAGACAAAACGCTTCCCCAAATCAAGCGCTGCCCCTGGACCGCCTCGGTGTCCATAACACAGCGGCTATTGATTTACAAAGAAAAGACGGGCTCAACCCCGCCTGGGGGCTCTTTCTCTCTGCAACAAAAGATGAAGTAAATTACTGAAGATCAACTCCGTTTTTCATACTCTGCTTATGTATTCAATAAGGAGTACGGAGAATAATTTATCGTCATAGCGTAAAAGACATCGAAACATAAATAAGAATACCTAA
Source organism: Boulengeromyrus knoepffleri (assembly GCA_026770805.1). Classification (NCBI taxonomy): domain Eukaryota; kingdom Metazoa; phylum Chordata; class Actinopteri; order Osteoglossiformes; family Mormyridae; genus Boulengeromyrus; species Boulengeromyrus knoepffleri. Next base: position 2,640,059 of record JABJVO010000015.1, on the reverse strand, counting down.
AGCGGCTTTATGTGTTGTTTTAGCCTATTAACTTTTATATATTTGCAATAGTTGTGAAACCTGACACACGTAATCCTATCTGATTGCGTCCAAATCAACAAGTTTAATAACTGACCATATACTGTCTCTGAATTTCATTTCACTCAGTCGCATTTAAATCATCTTGTTAGATGGTTTCTGTCATTTTGCATTGCTTTAAGTGCTATAAGCGCCAGCTTAGACTTGGACAAAATGGAAACCCGTTCTGTTTTGCTATTCCCATATACAACTGTCTAATCACGGCATCCCCGAAGAATATAACAAAAGCGAGTTTCTTTGTCGAACCAAAAGAAAAATAGAAAGTGACATTAAAACTCGCTTTCTAGTATCGACGCGTCAAAACGCGCGCACGGACCTTAACATAAGCCTTTGTAATGCGCGTATTTAGTGCTGGGTCGGAATGACACGAACTGAGCGGCCATAAATAGCGTTTTACAGCTATGAGACTGGGGAATGTCGCTTTCCTTACAGCCCCCAACGGTGTAAAAGGCTTCAAAAGTAAATACGAGCGACAGGGGATTCAGAGCCCAGTACCCATCTGGTGTGAGTGTCCAACGAGCGAACCCAATAATTATACTTGGGGGGGGGTGAAATAATCATGATACTGAAAAAACACTGCTCAGAAATAATCTAATTGCCGTTCTCTTGAGGGACGGTTATAACATTCCAAAACCGTTCCATTTGTTTTATATTTTAAAGATAAGATAAACTGTTAGTAATATAATGTGTTTCCATCAGTTTCACAAACGGTGAACACGTGAAACCAAAAAAAACATTCACGGTCATTACAAAGCCTTGATCAGTTTTGTAACGGGTACAGGATGCACATGCAGTCACCGATCACCATTCATCGATCTTCATGCCGTCTCCATGCTGAGGGCCCGCCAGTGATCAACACTCTAAAGTCTAACCAAATCCCACAAATGACCATAGCACGAACACAATTATTTTTTTTGTATATTTGGCATATTATTTATAATAACAATATACAAGTTATATTGACAATGGCCTGCTTTGCCTATAACTTTCTGTGAATAGATTAGATTAGCGGTAAACCCGCTTGCTCTTTAATAATAACCATGGCTAATGTCCGTGCTGCGTAGGCAGACGTGCTTGAACTTTCCAAAACGTTTTATTAAGTAGACTCGGGCGACCGCATTGCCGTCCTCTGATCAGGTTAGATACGCCCTGATGGGCTGATTCTCAGTCTCCCTCCATCCCAGCCACAGAATGCAGTCTAGGAATTTTAATGTAATTATCGCTGTGCAGTAATCAGATTCCCAACACAAAGAGACTGAGAAGCGCCTCGGCTCAAACAAGGGCGGTCTTCTATACACACAAGCCATCTTCCATTGCTGGAAGTAAAATAATAAAGGGAATTTGTAAATTGTAGTGTGAATGTGTAGACGCAAACCTAATAGATTTAAAAGCCTTTTCTTAAAAATTCAAGACGAGCAAATTAAAAAAAGGGATCCGACGGAGATATGTGAAAGGGACAATCTTAATTATGAGGTGATTAATAAATGAGATCCACTATTATTAAGACTACGATGGAAACAACAAAATCACACCTTTGTATTTCTATATTAAAGAGTCTGTTTTCCCTTTTATCCTCGGTCCCATAAAGTTGTTGAAAGCGGCAGTGCTGAACTTTGTTATTGAAATGAAGGGGCGTCCTTTAACAATGGATCTGGCAGGTGGGACCTACTGGCGATGAGGTCCCAGCATGGCCGCGGGGATCCCCCCACGTCACTCGCCGGAATGCGCTCGAGGGAGCGGGCTTGTGCAGGCACGCGAGCATCTGCTGCCCGGTCCGTCTCATTACCATTCATTCAATTAGCTCCTGGGGATATCGGCCTCAACGGAGGCATTCAATTTTAGTGCCCCTAGGAGGCCCTGACAATGCTTATTGTTATTCATCTGCAGAGCGACCCTCGCCACTTTATAACCGGGGCGGTTTAGCGCTTTATGACACGTGGAGACTCCGCGTGACTCAGGCGAGGGCGCGCGGATCCCTTGTTTGCTGTCTTCTGTAGCATGTGGAGCTCAGGAGACTAAATATAAATGCGTCATGTAGATATTTATGTGTCATTGTGTCCTTTCACCAAGGTAGCCTACTGATGTGTTGGTGGATTCATGTTTACCGCTGTGTTCATTTCTCAACACCACCCTTTGCAATACTTCTAGCAATGCACCAAAAATAGTCTTGTATCTGACATTCTTTGATGTGGTTTTTTATCATTGCTTTCTGGTATATAGTTCTGCATATACAAAGCCAGTTTCCGTTTTTTTAAAGTTATATTGTTGAACTTGGCATGCTTTTTGGAATATATGGGTCTGTTCTAAATGTTGCAAAGACTGTCCTGTGAATTGTCAATTTTAAGAGATTAATGCACTCAAACGGTTGCTGCTGTTATTGTGATTTTTGTGGAAAATATGATGTATTAACATCCCCCCCCCCCCAAATCTTATTGAATTGCCATCCATTAGTTATCTGTAGCAATAGTTTAGCAATTTTTTTTACCAGACCAAATCCTTTATTGCGGTGTTATTGAGTGAACATAGTACTTATTTTTGTTACCCAGTCTACATAATAATTGATTGAAAAATGCATCATAAAATTACTGGAAATGTGATAATTCAGGGAAACCAATTTTCGAGAAAATAATGAGTCAAATCTTCATCTCCGAGAGACACATTGTCAGGAAAACATACTGAATTCACAGCTTTGGCCTCATGTCACTCCTACTACGTGCAAATTGTTGGGTCTCTTTTCAATCCGTTTTTTTTTTTTTATTTGCATTTGATAACTTGGACGCCTGAAATCTGAAGCCCCCACATGTATCGACAGGCCAGCTCAAAGGAGAGGGCAACTTAGCTCTTCACAAAACATTCAATGCCCTGTACTGATATTTAGCGAACTGTCTGTCATGTTGTTCTCCTTTTATATGTCAGCTAATTTTATGTCATATTAGGGTATTTTGTAAGGCTATTTGCTGCAGGCTTGCTTTGGCCAGGGTCGGCAGTACCTAGCTGATGCATAAGGTCAGCCTTTTACCTGCTGGCCAAGACGTGAACTGCTTCTCAGTTTCTCATTCGTCTTGTTCTGAGCACCGTTTGGCATTTTCTGTGTCGGATCTTTATAAGTCACCTTGACACAAGCAAACAAACTGACAGTTTTTATTTTTTTGATACAGAAATACCATCCAGTCCTGGACACATCCAGTGAGCAACAAGTCGGATGGTTCTCTATTCCTTAAACTTGTGACATGTTTTCATAACACGTCTGCCAAATAATTTGTCTGATAAAGATCATATTTGTACCAAAGGGGTTGGTTACACCTGTTTTTTTGTTAGGTTTTAAATGTTTTCTTTCAATTGAATGAGTACTGGTGTTGTTTTGTACTCCCAAAGCTGAGGACAGAGACACGTCTTTCACAGGGGAAGAGAGTACAGAGACCGTTTGTTTAAACTCCCACTAGTTTTATTTATATCAAGATATCGTCAAGGTATTATTAAGTCACATGGAGTAGAATTTCGTGTGGTGTGTGAACAATAGCACAGATACAGTGAAAAGGGCAACTGCAATTAACCTTGCGATACGAATTAGCAGCAAATGCATAGAGCGATCATATTGGAGAGAGAGTCACATGCAAAATGGCTGCGATATTGTGCTTCCCTAACAAAACCTCCATTAACTCTTCATCCCTGAATATGAATAATTAGATTGCTGGTTTCTTAAATCTTTTAAAGGCAATTAAACCATAATTAAAGCACAAAAACACAGAGGAAGATGGGAATTCAAACGAGCGAGCATGTGATGCAAATTAGCACTAGATTCTTTGTTACAAAGCACCAGAGAGCAAGTTTGTATCTGTAGTGAATTCACCACAATGTGAGCATATTAGAAGAGCAGAGAACAGATGTTTTCCATACTTATAATACTGCATGTCTTAGTCCATCTCTTTAATGTCAACAAACGACACATTTTTAAAATTAATAATGTGTAACAGCCACTGTAACCTCAGATGCATAATGGCATTTTTTCCACTTAAAAGAATGTTAAATATCTGCAGGGAAGGCATCATTTTGACTGTAACCAAGCTGAACTCTCCAGCAATTCACTTTGTGCGTTGCTTAGCATTTCATATGTCGAGCTGAATACCCCCCCCCCGATTGTGGGTTTCACTAGTTTAAAGAGAAAACAGAGAGTACAATAAAATACACCATAGCGGGACAGAAGCATAAGGCTTCAATGCCCACAATGTCTGGGTGAGACGTTTTTTTCCCAACTGAGATCCACATGATTTATAGTCACTTACACTTACACTCTATAGACTCTATAGACTTTCCTTTACTTATTCCGTGGCAGATGTGAACAGGCCTTGTGCTGTGGTGACTCCTCTCTCGGTGAGACACGTGTTCCCAATTTCACAGTGTTTATGTGGAAACTCCTGTGGGCCCCAGATCAGCTTTCGCTGTGCTGTAAAGAATCCCCAGCCTTTCTGTTCAGACTTCCTCATCTGAGAAATATTAATAGGCCCGAAATCTACTATGAATTTCACTCCAAGGACCACTAAAACTATGCACTTTCCTTAATATAAATAACCTTATATTTTAGTAGCAAGTATAAGGTTACTCTTAAGTAGCACAATATAAGGTGAAATGGCATGTCTTAGACTGTAGAAATTAAATATTAACAGTTTGCTTGATTTTCATGTTGCATTTATCTAAGGTCTAAGTGCTATTTCTGAATCTTCATTTCTGAATCTTTATCAGCAATAGAACTACAATGACTCAATTGTCTTGTCCCTCGGTGTCCGTGAGGTTGACAGGGATGGGTAATATCCCCAAGCCCGATAATTGTGGCTACCTGTCAGAGATAAGTGGTATTTATGTCGTACAACCAATAGTCTCCTGTCATCTGTATCAGAACTCAGTAAGTACGTTGGGTCTCTTTTCAATCCGTTTTTTTTTTTTTATTTGCATTTGATAACTTGGACGCCTGAAATCTGAAGCCCCCACATGTATCGACAGGCCAGCTCAAAGGAGAGGGCAACTTAGCTCTTCACAAAACATTCAGTCGAAAACTATACGAGCCCATAATTGCATACACATGTATGGAAAGTGGCGCATGTTTCCTCTCAGACCTTTCGCAAGGTGACTGAAAATGACTGATGCAGGATTTCGGATTCTGCCGTAAGAGCTGATGCTATCGAGCTTTAGATCAGACTGTCTGAGGATGTGGGTTAGATTTAAGCGATCTGTCGTCCTCCTTTATGTATCGGAGGTTGTTTAAAGGGAACCGTAAGAGATATACGGGCCAAAAAACCCCAAATCGAGCAGGACACATTAAAAGCCTCGATATGCTGTATTATAGTTCTGAGCACTCAGTCATTTAAACTGTAAAACTGATAAATTATTCATTAACATTTCACTGTTGTATAGTCACATTTTAATCATGAGAGAAAAAAATATATCATTGAAAGAACCTTTGAGCCACTAAATATGACTTTGTTAGAACGAGCTGCCGTCCCTTTTCTTCTTAAAAAAGAAATTAAAAGTTTAATTGTTCGGCTAATGAGCAATTAATGTGAACCGGAGCTGACATGAGATAAATAAAACTAACTTTCAAACGCCGTCATAATTTTATTTTGGTTGCTCCATGTGCATCGAATGCTACGTAGACCATGTACAAACACACTCAACTCCCAAGAGTCTCATCAAAGAGAAAGAAAAAAAAATTCTCCACATTTGCATAGCTGTGTTTCACACAAATGAAAGGCACTGCTAATCAGCACTAGCGTTCATTTACATGCTAAAGTTACCATAATTGCATACTTTATTCATTAATTTTTGGAGTTAACTCCACTTGCCCCACACTCAGCCCATTCAGAAGCCATAAGAGTGTGGAATATATCGCCGCTAACAACAGAGGGCCCCGTTCAATCCACTCATAATGGCATGATTGCACCCCTCCAGGGTGAACGCTGGGCCCCGTGCAGCTGCGTGATTCTGTCCGAAGCCTGCAATAATTACCATTAGCAAATACAACAAATAAATTTATAAAGAAAATTGCCACTGACACAATGCATTACACATCCAACCCGTTTTCTTCTCAGTTTCTTACATGTCTGCGTGTGTGTCCATATTAATCATTTTGACTGAAGGTATCCATGGCAACAGCAATTCACATCCTTGATACATTCTCCAATAGATACTTATCCCTGACTTGTCATTTGTAACAATGTAAACAACAAGTCAGTTCCGTCAAAATCGGTAGACGACAGGATTTGACAATTGAGAGGTCAGTGATATTTCTGCAAGACCCGTAGTGTTCTGTGGGTGACAGAGGATGACGTATCTGTGTATTGGGAATCTGAATCTCAGTGGCAAACTGAGGAATTAAAGGTTTGGAGGGTATAATTCAGGCTTAATGAAAAGGCATATGGAAAACTGAAATAAAGGACCATCCATCGTGTAAGTGCTTATTCTGGTTAGGATTGCCTGGAGTTTATCCCAGGCAGCATGAGATGCAGGGCAGGAGTGCAGCATCATTGAATTATACTCATTTAGAGACACTTATTTGCGTAACTGTATGCCTTTGGACTGCGGCAGGACACTGGGGCAAACCAGTGCAACACAGCACAACATACAAACTCCACTCACTGCAGAGGTTGGTGTGAAGCTTCAGTGCGATCCGCAGATCCACCACACTGCCCACTAAATCAAAAACTAAGCGTTGCTCCCCGGCCCAGCACTGGAATTTACCCAGCACTTCACATACTATGACATCATAACGGAAGGGTGATCCACAGAAGCTTCTTAGCAGAGAGCACAATGGACGAAACTAAACTTTACAACTAACAAAAGTCCGACTTCACGTGAACATAACATACCTGCCGTGCTGTATTTTAATTATTATTGTGATACTGTAATTTGAGCTTAAGTGCAGATTTAATCACTGAGGAAGGCCCAATCTGAGGGGAGTTCATACGTCTTTAACGTATTATCTAAATATGCATTTAATGAACAGAGTGATCTCTCCATTCTCTGCATTTCCACCTCTGCATTTCCTTGGCAGCTCTTGAGGGCATGTGAAACGCTCAGCTTTAGAAATGCAAGAATGTTAATGAGTGACCAGGGCTGTGTGAGCCCCCCCCCCCAGGATCCTGCGACCTGGCAAACACTCGAATTAGAATGGAGGAGCCTCTTCGGCAGAACGGATGACAGAAATCCAGGCGATATCAAGAATCCCTTCTTTTGACAAGGATCCGCTATTCACTGGCATGCATTTATAAGGATGCATTTAAGAGTCCACTTATGTACGGTTTGTTTATTCTTGTTTTTGTGTGCTAACATTCCATTGAGTGCTAACACTGCATTGAGTGTGAATACAGCATTGCAAAAATGTGAAACGTTCCCATTGTGACTGAAGGATGCATTCACTGCATGCAGGACAAATAATATCAATTAACCAAAAGATATAACTATTTTACAGTTTCTCCTGAAGAGTCCATGGCATGGGTACATAAAGATGCACCGTGAAACTCTGCAGTGTCCTTTGTTGACTTGTCAGAGTTGTGACCAATAGCCCTCAAAATGCTCAGCGGATTTCTGTTTTATCTCATAGGAAGATTCATCTACAGTCACCTTCTATTCATCATAAATCCCAATATTTTGGATAAAATTACCTAATCCACTCTTGTTATTTTCATTCTTAATCCCTAGGAGTTGAAAATCTTCTCATCCGTAGAGGAACATCCACAATATTTGCCTAAACAGTGCAGATTTTTTGAATCTAGGTCTTTGTGTTGATTTACATCAAGTTCATTAGCTGCAGGAATGATACAGAAAATGCCGATTTCCGTTCTGCCCCCTCCCAACTTCCAACTTTCTGAGTCCTGAATAAAAATTTGATATAAAGGCCTTTTTATGGTTCTATTCAATGTCCCAGATTGAAAAGCCAGAATTGCAGTATGAACAATTACTGATAGAAACCGTGCTGCCAGATTGGATTATTTTTCACTAGTACTTTTTACGGCTTTACCTTAGTAACAAGGTTTGGAATCGTACAAGATGTATTATTGATCTAAAACTTTCTTGATCTCATATTTATGCCATGTTCAATCAAACAGAATCACAAGAGAAATTGTGTCAATTTACAGATGCATGTTTTGCAAGAGAGAGCAGCAGTCAATGGAAATTGACCCAAGGCCAGCTAATGAAGAGGATTCACGTCAAATATCACCATCTTCACCACGTGGAAACCAGTAACTGAATCCCTTATTACTAAGCAGCAGGGATCCTAGTCATTTATCTTTGGAAAAGGATAAAATGATGCAATCAGGACACAATGAATTACTGAGTACTGAAGCTGATGCTGATTTATATAGCATTTTAGCTGTGATTTTTGTATTTGCATTACTGTACTCACAAAAACTATTTATAAAGAATTAATTGAAAATAGAAAAGTTAATATTCACTAGTATTTTTTTTATGTATTTTTCCACTTGCTGCAACACAATTAACATAAAAAATCATAATTAGACAGGTCTAGAAAGATAGGGTCAATCCTTAGTTGAAAATTAATTTTTGCATTGGAAAGTAGAGCAATAATATTTAATTTAACTAAATAAGCCCATCCACCCAGCTCTGAAAACCTACAATAGCTGCATTTGGTATTAATACTGAGGCTTTCAATTGTCTATTAATATAAAGTATTTATATACATATTTATTGTATTAAATGACGGTGCACTGTGTTATATTGGGTTTGGGCAACTTCATCTTTTCTAAAGATTCAGTATGCAAATGTAAAGTTTATTTCTGTCCTCCTTGCATGTCAAAGGAAGGTAGAAGGAACCTACTATTCTATTTTATTTTATTTGCCACATGTTATAATTGTAGTATTCCATCAGAAATACAGATGCCCAAACTAACAACATCAGTACTTAAACATTCTTCTCACCTTTCAAATAAGGCCTGCAGGCAACACGGAACTTCAGCACGATGTTCAGTTTGATCATATCTAAACTGACTTAATTGGGTCAGGAACTCGTTAGTCCCTCCAGGTAGCGCCTTGACCTATAACATGCATGGAAAACTACTTTATTGTTCCTGTTCACATGCAGTCACACACACATATACATGCAGCGAAAGGTTTTCCATTTTCATTTACATATGAAAGGCAAGTTCTCAGTTCAAGATAACAGACAACCTTGCAGATAAGATACGTGTTCTCCTCATTTCCATTACTTTTCTGTTTTTTTGGGGTTTTTTTTTGGGGGGGGGGGGTGGAGATTTCAATAGATGAATCTAAAAAAAGATGTTTCCTGAGGAGTAAATTACAGGCTTTCACTAGACTGTGTGCTTAAGCGCATGGCCTTTTCCAGAAACAGGAAATGATCTCATTTTAAAGAATGTGTCTAATGCGGAGAAAGTGTCTTCGTTCTCCCATGATTGCGGTGAAAACTGCATCAATTTTTGCAGGGGGGAAAATGAATGGAATAAATACTTAAGCATAACTTTTTTTTAACGGTTGGAGTTAACGGTTGGCAAAGACCTCGCCGCCGTCGCTGCTTCTGGAGCTCTGCAGGTCCTTTTGTGGAAACGTCCCTCCGACAGAGATGGGAGGCGTCCTGCAAGATGCCTGCCTGCCTGGCTCAGAGGACGGCTTTATATTTTAACTTGCATGCCGCCCCATGCTCCCTCCCCAACCCCAGCAGACTGCAGCAAAAGTAAATCAATTTCATCTGCTGTGGCTGATGTCTACCCCCCCACACCCCAGGTTCCCATTGTAGGGCGCAGTCATCAGGCGGCCATATGGCAGCTGAGAGCAGGGTGGGCTGTGATATGGGTTTTCACCTTCCAACAAAGGAGCCAGCGCCTGCAATGAGCTTCATCAATGCATGGGTACACATCACTGGATAAAGGATCCTCTAACCCGGTCAGGGGCGATTTTAGGGGGTAGATGCTCCACAAGGATGGGGGGGGGGGCATTTTTTAAGGCTGGTTGCTGAAGGACTAGTGGGGGCTGGGCGGCTCCCTGCGAGACCCCCCCCCGTCGCCTGACCAAAACTCACTGGCCGGTCTTTTTTCACACAGACACCATCTCATAATCTTCTCAGGAAATGCAGCCCTGAAGTGTGTCAGGACAGTGCAGACAGGAAATCAAGGAGACGAGCTCTGAGAACATCGCAGTTTGAGGGATGTTCATCATGCGGTCAAAACATGAAGTGAACAGAAGCAAAATAAAATTATAATTCCACTCATGGGTAACAATGTGCAGTGAATAAACAGAAAATACATTTTAAGTGTTTTTTTTTCTCACGTATTTTATATATCATGGAGCTATTCTAGCTTGAGTAATGACTTAACATAAAAAATGCATGAAACTATGTTTCCAGCCTCATGTAGCTTTATATATTTTTTCCCAGTTTAAGAACATTAAGCTATACATAAAGCAAGAAAGTGGATTTTGAACTTTTCTGGAAATTACTTCACTATGATTGGTTGGATATAAAAAAACATTAAAATGTACTATGCATGTATCAACAGCTTGCAAGCTGGGGTAAAATTCAGCGCTATGCTAGATGTACACAATAAAATCACTGGTAAAAGGACCACCAGCTGCTGAAAGTATTCAGGGCCATTAAGTAACCCATGGTTACATGGCAGACAAAAGTCTTTGCTTATATACACTTGCAAACTGTATGAAATTAATTGGATTTCTTGACTACAGCGATATCAGCTACTGGTGAAAGCATGTTCTTTTGGGCTGTGCTTGTCCCTTAGCATTAGGGATGCCCTCATAGAAAGGGACTCAGATTTATGATCGGGCCTCCTGCCATTCCTCTGAGGAAATGCTTAAATCCACGACCACTTTCTGCTCTTTGAACTACCTTTCTCTTTATGGTCAATTCAGTCTTTGACAGGTTATAATACATATTTGCATGTTAATTCATGGTTTGCCTTGAAGCCATACTTGTGCAAGAATAACGTGATATACCGTTGTACCAGCGATAAGGTGAATAAAATGAATCGTTTCACATGCATCTGTCAATATTAGCCTCAATAATTGGTAATATGTCTCTTTCACTGTCGGAAGCAGTTTTGTTCTTATATATCTACCGTCATTTTAGAGTTATAGTAATTGCGAGAAACACAGTAAAAATGCCATTGAATAAATCCATCCATTCATTTTCCTTACCCTAAAAAGTGGGCTGTTTAATGATCACTGAAATAGTGAGTTTTTGAAACAATGCACGTTGTAGCACCTGTATCACATTCAAGAACAACAAGCTTTTGGGTTCTGTGGAATAGCAGTGATGTTAGTCTTACAGCATCGAGACATTTAAAATGTACTGTTTCCGTGCTGTTGGCAGTTTAGTCCCACATACATGGTTCTTGTTAGAGTGCGTAGCAATAGCACAGTAATTCACAGACGCACAATAAACACCCTAGCCTAGAATTAGAATCTCTTAAACACTCCCACAACTCCAGTGTGTTCTCTCAGAAACACTCAGTTACAGCAAATCTAATTTTTAGACAGCCCATTCTGCCAGAGCAGCTCTGCCATTGTGCACCAAGCTCCGCATTTCCATATACTCCTCGCCAACATCTGCACAAAGTTAACACAGCAGTGGAATTCCTTTCTCCAAGAACTTCAGATCCAGATTCCTCATGGGAAAAGCATGAAGTCAAATATTTCTGTTGGAAACTGCTGGAAATACTTCTGTTGAAGTCAAACATTGTCTGGCTTTGTTAGCCTATGGCACCAGTCCTAATATCAAAGATGGAGGATACGACCTGCCTTGGAACAGAAAAGCCTTGTTATATGAGTATGAATATTTGGGCCAGTCGCTGCCTCTGTCTACAGCCAGTCTTTGTTTATTAGCTATGAAAAAAAAAAAGCCCTCAGTGTTTTTAACAAATCTGAATCCCTCAGGTCACCGGGCTGTGCGACGCTGTGAAGATTGTCTGTCATGCCGTCAGCCGAACAGCACGGCACGCCGGAACGCAAACACGTCACGCCATCGCTCTCCTGTGCTGCGTTCTGGAGGGTCTCCTGTTTCACAGCTCTGAGCAAATGCTGCGTGTAAAAAGGGGCACGACGGTGAGAAAATGCAAGACGACACTTGGCGTTTGCCATCGTCCTGGCGGGTCGTTTGCTGCACACGCCACGGATCCTGGCAATAAAGGACGGAACATCTCACTTCCCGTGCTGTCCTTGGATCAGGTTGCCTGCAGCGAAATGCATAACCGTGTGGTTTCGGTAGGGGGTGGGGGGGGGGAGCTGGGGGGGCCCTTTTTGCTTCACATTTAGCTCTTCATGGGCCACATGAATGAAAGGGAAATGTGGCCACCGGCCCGAGGTACAACAAAAGTCATTTGTCCTTTGTTAATTTCATTATTCTGGTTTGCAGGCAAAACCAATTAACTCTCCACAGACCTTTCGCATGCAAAGTGATTTATAATCAAATTCTCCCTGACATACTGATTTGTAAATTTTGTTTACAAATTTGTTTAGTTTGGAGGGTTCAGCTTAGCATGTTATCTATCTATCTATCTATCTATCTATCTATCTATCTATCTATGCTTGTTTATGAATTAATACTTCATTACGTTCAGGTTCTATTCATTATAATAACCTTCATACTCATGACAACATGTTGGAATTCAAAGTAGCTGCACTTAAATTGGTTATATAATGTTCATGAGACAAAAAAAAAATGTGCTGTTGCATTAAGGCTTTGACGTTTTTACATTCTGAATTTGCCTTCAAAGCTTTAACTGAGTAGTGTTACAAGCTGCCGCCACGTCCATCTCCCTCCTGCCTCCTGCCTCCTGCCTCCTACCTCACGTGGCCCTGATGGGCCGCACCTGCAGCTTGCTGCCTCTTATTAGTCTCTGTCTAAAGGTCCCTTTTCCCCCAGTCTTCGTCAGTCTGGTCCCTGATGTCGAACTCTCACGTTGCCTGTGCCCTTCCTGGATCCACTCCTCCTGTTTTGATCGCTTGCGATCTTGTTTATTTCCGGTATATATTCCTTTTAGTTCCATAAACCCCCATTTGTTTCACCACCACGCCTGCCCTGAAGTCATTCATTCCTCTTGTCACAAGAAATAACATTTGGTAAATAAACTGAGGACTTTAATTTTCAGCAGAACTTTAAACAGCTGCCAGCGCTTTGGTTACCAAATATTTATTATGAATAAATACATATAAGTGACACATGCAATTTGAACATATTAGGGGTGGTAGGTGCAAATATGGCGTAATGAACAGTGCATTCACTTGAAATGTTTACACGTTTCACTTGGTTGAAACTAAGTTATTTCATAAGTAATTTTCTTAGCTGGGTGTTTTTGTTCATTGTTCCAAGGAATTTCACAGGTTCCAAGCTTATTGCGACATTGTACTGTATAAACAGTTAAGGGTGGATGGATGGTGTTTTCACTGGAATAGTCATTTGAAGTTCCTTTATGAATCAGGGTGCCTGCTGAGTCCTGAACCAGCAGCCGTGAGATTCTTGACCATGATAAGGCTTTCTGTCCTACGTAGTCCGCTAAGGTTTCCTTTCTGGAAAAGTTTTACAAATGTACGTCGTAAACATTGCATCTCATTGGAGGCACATTTCATAGCTAAGTGTCTTTTATTGCCTCATAAAGTCAGGGAGTGCTGTGACCTTTCTGTTTACCCATATAAATCTGCTGATGATAACAGCATTAAAAGCCAAGAAGTGGTTATCTGAAGTCAGTCATACGGAAATCACCCGCACGCACACACACACACACACACACACACACGCACATGTAGGGTAAACATATCCTTATGGGGACCACTCATTCATTTCAATGGGGAAAATGCTAATGCTAACTATGACAACCTTAACCCCTACCCTGCCCTAACCATAACCAT
>JABJVO010000015.1:2604131-2626000 GCA_026770805.1 Boulengeromyrus knoepffleri | reverse complement strand
AAAAACGGATATTTATCACGTTATGGGGACATTATGTCCCCATAAGGATAGGTAAACCCGCTCGCACACACACACACGCACACACACACGCAGGCACAAACTGAAAATGGCATCTTCACTCAGGCATGGAATTCAAAGACAAGATGCAAAGCATATGTAGAATATGATGAGGTAGTTTGCTAAGAGGCATACGACCATCACAGTTCCCATACTACATGCAAATAAAGGACCATTATCTCACAATGCAGAAAAAAAAAATCACGGATCACACACATGTAACACATGTAATATACAAGACTGCTGGTGACCCAGAAGATGAGAAGCTGCCACACTGCATGAATGCAGCCTAAGTTGTTGAGTTTGCTGAAGGAGTCAGTGGTGAATGATGTGGTTTTTGAGAAAGGTGCTGAAAACTATGAGAAGAGTGTTGATGCGTGGAAAGGAAACTGTAAGCATGCTTGTCTAGGTCACTATACTTTTACATTTCATAACGCCTGTGTGAATATACATACATACATGCATACATACATATACACATATATACTGTGTATTATTACAAGTCCATGTGGAGAAAAGCCAGAAGAGGAGCGATAACAACTCCTACAGCAGTTGGAAAGACAAGAAGAGCCCTAGAGATCTCAAGCCAAGCAGTTGTCCGTGGGAAATTGGTGTTAAAACTGAAGATAAAAATTTTACGATGGACTTTTGTTCAGGCATTTATCAGGGCAGCCGTATATTTTTAGCAATTTAGCATGTACAACTGTGCTGTAAGTTATAGTCAGTCATTACCTCCTTATTATTGTTTTTTCTTATTAGGGATATTGGGAAACAATAACCAAAACCTAATCTGATTGTGCAAGACACACATATGATAATACATTCTCAAGATGTTAACAATGACATTAGCTTACCACACAACCCATTAATCACTCCTGATCAGATACCGTTGATGGTGTCTGGTCTTTTAGCAAGATCTACATCATAAGAGTCATGAAGCCCAAGACTGTAGGGGCAGGGGGTTGCTGGCGAGATGCTGAACTTATATACAGTATGTGTGATCCACAATGGAGTTGTGGTGGTTTGATGTCATGTTCAGTCACAAACCTCTTTTTTTTGCCTTCTCTGGGGGAATGCTGAAGTCAAACGACACACTGGCTGACAGCAAGAAACAACAAAAAAGACATACAGATTCAGATGACAGTGGAGTCTGGGGACACCAGCGGAAAAGGGGACGGCGGAGAGATACACGGCGTTCTCCTAGAGGAAACAGGCACTCTGCCAAGATCTCTGTCTTTTTGAAACCATAGGCGCATGGCACCAGCCCCCAGGGTAACTCAAGGCGGGAGTCACTCTGAGACAGTACCGGCTAAAGAAGTGCCTTGATCATCTCAGACACGTTACAGCGAGCAGAAGTGTTCAATCTTTAACAGGGAATACGTCGGTGCCCCCTGGTATGGCGGCTTCCGGCAGCCAGAGATACAACGATCGTAGAAGACTGATCTTCCGGGAGTCTGTGTATCGTGGCTTGACTCAAACAAAATACGCAAAAGCGAGGGCTCCTTGCCCAGTGCTTATTTTGGTCTTCTTACTAAATATAGTATCCATTTGCCTTGGTCTGTGACTCACTGTAACAAAGATGTTTATTTTTTTTCTCGTAGGACGGGATAGTTTCCTCCTTTCCCGTAAATCCCATGACCTCTTGGTTTACTTTCCCACATAGAATATACGTGTTTATTACACAGTCTAGGTTAAAAAATATTGATAAATAACATATACATCTGATACTGTAGTTAACGTATGTTTGTGCAATTCCGTAAGTCCTAAACAAACAAATAAAATGAAAGTACAAATGTGTCTGAAAGCAGCAATATTCTTTAAATCTCAGGAGCACATTTCCTCGTGCGGTTTGTTGCTGGAGTTAAAGAAAATTAAAGTTTGGCCAGAAATAGGCTTTTCTGGATTGCACAGGTAGACTAGTCAGAATGATTAAATAGCCTGACACGTTCACTAAGTGTGAGGATTAATCACTGTAGGCTCAAAGTCCTTCTGATCACAACTCTAAAAGAGATTGTAATTGCATTGGGACATAACACCGGATATAGAGAAAACTATATATTTATTTTTTCTTATTAAGATCCATTGGTAGCCATTACATTTGGCAAAAAAATACTACATATGATTTCATTTTATTTATACTGCACATCTTTATATAAGAGCACAGCGCAATGCTTCTCTCTAAGTACCGCCATAATCACAATGAAGTAAAATATTACATTGTGTCAAGTGTGGTTAAATTATATGTAGCAACAATTAAAAACAATCTCTAGTCTGCTCAAATAGCTACTGTCCACCTATATGAACATAATAACTGTAGCTAAAGTGCTAAAAATAAAAATACAGGAAACAGCCAAGATTCAGCTGCCTATTCATTCATTCATTTATTTATCTATTTATTTCGTTTATTTGGGTCCTCTACCTCCTACCCTGCCTTCTGCTGTATTGCATGTTTCTCCTTGATGCATTGCTGTGTCATGTCCCAGATTCTAAAACACAGCATGCAGTCAGGGAGGCAGGAAATGCGACCGTCTGGAATTCCCTCGCATTCCGATCCTCAGGCCGCCGCAGCCCCCGTCATTGCGACAGTGGTCTGTCACTCGCGTCTCGTTCCTGGCAACACCTACTTTTGATGAAATGCATGTGGGTGCGTGTGTGTGTGTGTGTGCGTGTGTGTGTGTGAAGCCAGGTCGGTTTCATCAGAAATCACCCGGGAGAATTTGTGACCGTGCCAGAAAGTATTGATGTTGTCTAATTCCCAGGCATGGGTATTTCGAAAGAAGATGCGATCTTTCTCAACCTCTTCTGGGATTGCAGTGGCATCTGTGAGGTACAATAAACATTCATGGACCAGCAGAGATTGAAGCAGAATGGAACAATGCGGGTTACCGTCTCTTAAAAGGCCTCAAAACTCAGTGAAACTGAACTGACGACGTGTGTTTGTTTTTTTAAATCTCAATTTTTGGAAATATAGTTCATCAAGCGCTTGTGTTTAACAAATATTTATCATGCATCATAATGCTTCAAGAATTTGATCAGTATAATACATCATACTTAAATCCTAATGGCCATTATAGCAGCCCCTAATGTTCCTCATTCAACATGGTTTATTGCAGCATAAGATAAAAATGCTGGAGTTATCAAACTGAAACCAAACCAATTGACCATTTTTGAACTTTGTGTGACGTCTGGTTCACAACACATGACGTCTCAGACACAGATTATCCTGTTTTTTTCATTTATAGGCATACAAGAATTTGGTACTTGTTTAGTACTCATTTGGTGCTTGTTTGGTACTTGTTTTTCCATGTATTTATATTTTTCAGGCTGATTTTTAAACATTGAATTATTGTATCTGCGTCTGTGAATTTGGAGTATGTGAGACTGTTCCAGCTCCCTGTGTGCAGTTGACAGAGATTCCCCACAGGGACTCCAGTCCTCCTGATATCAGACCTCAGATGGACATTAAGCTCACTCTGACCCTCTACTGGAGAATCAGAATGGAAGATGGGTAGATGTCTGAAGACTTAAACCTATGCCACTGCTGGTTATGTTGGGCCATGATTTTAATAAATCTATGTGTGTAAAATTGCAAAACTGTAAACTGGGATCGCACTGCTGAAGCTGGAATTAGATGTCATGAGATCAGAACGTAACCCACATCCAAGACCATTCAGCTAAAGAGTTAGTTTAAAATAAAGCATTATTTAAATGTCTAAGATGGATGCAGCATGTATTGTCCACAGAAGTGAAAAAGGGAAAAGAGGGTCCCATCTTCGGACAATGATTCAAAGGGCAGTTAATGAAAAGGATACATTCAGAGCCAAAATAAAATACTGCCACTATAGTCAAAAGTAGAATGACTTCATTAATAACTGCACGTCTTTCAGCTGTGGCCCCCATTTCAATGTTTTCAGAGGAGGTCACTTGTAAAATATTTCTTAAAAGCCATTAAACTCCGGAGACTGGTGTCCTGGGTGGCCCAGAATTACGGCTTCTGCTCCAAAGAGCATCCTCCTGAAGAATGCTGTAAATTGCGTCGGGGGTAAGTGTAGCTCTCGCCATTAAAGCAGCGTCCTCCCCGTGATTGCCTCATTGTAATTGCATGGCTCCGGCATAATCAGTCAACAAAAACACCCGTTCATCTTTTAAGCACCAGGCGAGTGCAATCAATCAACGATTGTGCTTCCGAAAGGCAGGAGGAAGCGTGCTTTCCAGAGGCGAACTGGTGACAGCCGAACGAGTGTGGAAATGTACGCTACATTGCTGACCTTTGCCCGGATCTATATAAGCGCTTCCTGGCCCTGGTTTCAAATAAGAGGTTCTGCTGTCATTACCTTGAGTGCCGCAACAGAATGACGAATGCTTTCAGAACAAAGGCTTTTGTCACTAACCTCGTCTTTGAACTTCGGAAACTATTTTGTCCAACTGGCTTCACGCGTCTTAAATAGAGGAGATTAACAGAAATTCTCAATTCATACTGTCCTGCTTTACTGCCCAGTTATCGCATCCATTTTCTGTACCTACTTGTCCTATTTATGGTCATGGGGGTGCAGAGCTGATCACTGAAGCTACCGGCACAAGGGAATAACCCAGGAAAGGATGCCAATCCATACCTATGGGCAGTTAGAAAACTCCAACTTACCTTAGCGGGCTTTTGGCCTGGGGGCGGATGACCGTAACACCCAGAGGACACCTCATGAAGGCATTAGAAGGACGTGCAAACACCACACACATGGAGCCAAGGCAGAGACTCAAACCCTGGTCCCAGAGGTGCGAGGCAGCAGCGGTAATCCCTACTCCGCCACACCGCTCGTACCTTTTACTCTTATTTATTTAAACACCTAGCTTTTCCTATCGCGACAGAGACATGAATCTCAGTAGGTGCTATTTGTGTTCATTGTGGACTGATGCATTGTGTTCCGGTGCCTGTATGATTCCCATACACTCAAATCCATGTCAGAGCATTTTGGGGGCAGGTTCAGATCCCCACAGTATCAAAGCTGAGGTGAAGCGCTCCAGTGAACATCTGACCTTAATACATAACCGATTCGATGATGTCAATGAAAACCAAAACGGCTGACTTTTGTTCTCTCTCACCAATTCTGTTGTTACAGTCTCAAACTATAATAAAATCTCCATATCATCATTCCGTGGGTCTGTTTGCTGTTATGACTAAAACCACAATCACAAAATACACACAATACATCTCGCTCTTATGTCTGAATTATTTGACTAATTATTCTACTTGTACTATCTTAAAAAATCGAATATTCCTACTCGAGTTGTCCTTGAATCGCTGCGCTATTCACGCTGTGGGAGTTTTTCCTTGCTAATAAGGTAGTGTGTGTAGCTAAGATCCCACCAGATCTGGATTAGTTAAAGCTTACGATGTTAGGGAAGTGATGGACGAGGCACTGTCTCTCACAAAGCTCTACGCACGCGGAGTGGCAGACCGTAGAGAAAGGCCGCAGAGACAACGGGGGCCAATGGGAAAGCCCCACCCTCGCAGATTGGAAGCCAGCACTGCGGAGCTGTGAGCCGTCAACATTACACACCGATCCCCTGTGCTGCCAGATGTGCACACATTTTCATTAACAATTAAAGGGGGAACTTGCAGTTTGGTCACATTTATCATTTAAGGAACCGTGCGCTTGCATTTACATTTAAAGGAGATGCTTTTCTTCAAAGCCTCACCTGAGCGCCTTCGATCGGTGTACCAGACAGCCAGACAGAGAATGAGCATGAGCATGTGGTTTGCAAATATGTGCTATGGAAGTACGACAAAAGTGAAGGCGTGATGCACCAATATCAGGATCCTAAACTGGCATCGGAGCGTAGATCTTTTGTGCAAAGCAATGGCATAGACAATAGAGATCTAAGCATAGGCCATTCTCACTCTAGTATAGAAACAGTAACGCTGAAGCAGTGGAATTAGGTAAATTAATGGCAAACAATCAACTCAAGATCTGCAATACTGAATGGGTAAAAATTTTCCAGAATTATGACACACTGGACCTTGTTGAACACAACCCCAAAATCAAGATGCGAAAATTACAAAACTTAGAATTATTACATTAGTCTACTTTCAGTTATTCAGTTAATATTGTAGCTAATTTCAGAAGTTAAGAAGATTCAGAGCAGATCTGTCATGCATTTTAACTAGTATCTGCTACATATACAGTGCTTATCCCCAATATATTTAATTAGAGATTCTCAGGCTAGGGGTTTGTGTCTTGCTGTTGGGTATTTTTTCTATTTCTTACCATGTTGGGTCATCTGAGACTCAAAAATAATCTTGGCTCCTTTCATCAAGTTAAAATCCCAAGGTTCCTCTGAGGACGCTCTTGTTTGTGACAATTCTGTTGAATTTAGCGCAGAGCAGTCCAGTGCATTATTGAAGTTCCTCAGACACATGCCTCAGACACATGCCTCAGACATTTCTAATCCATTGTCACTTATGATGATCAGACCAAAGCCACCATGTGACTGTTAAGTCTCGGATATATATTAGGTGTTGCGTTAAATACATGTGTTTAAGTAGTTTTTAGTCTGTGTATGAGTATTTGCCCTTTGTTGAAGTGCCCTGTGCTTCCCGTGACTGGCCCCGTACTGTTTAAACTTGTATGGCTGGACATGCGTTCTTTGTCTTGTTGAGGTAACCAGACCTCTCAGAAAAGATCAATGGAAAGTTGCTGCTCAACACATAAGCACAGAATGTCCTTCTATTGAAGGTGCATGTCAAAACCTTCCATATGGAAAACCGGCCTACAGAACTACCTCAGGGTTGTTCTCTGGCTTGTTGTCCAGCTTGGCACCCTGGATTCTCCCTGCTGCCTAGCTGGCCCTGCTTTCTTCTACAGTCCTGTCTTTGGTTATTCCTGTATGATTTAGCATTTGAGTCCAAGTTGGTTGTCCCATCAACGTATCACAAAGACAGAGGTGCAACAACCAGTCAAAGAAGCAGGTGTGATGGGCAGAAGAGTTGGCGAAGCACGTGTGTGCGTAACTTGAGCTGGGTCCAGCTGCCTCTCTCAGTGGCTGTGACGGGGAATGGTCTGGTCTCCTCCATCAGTGGCCGTGATGGGGAATGGTCCGGCCTCCCCCATCAGTGGCCATGACGGGGAATGGTCTGGTCTCCTCTGTCAGCAGTTGTGATGGGGAATGGTCCGGCCTCCTCCGTCAGTGGCCATGACGGGGAATCAATTACTTAAAGCTTATGTTGAGTGAGTCTTTTTCCTTTTGTAAACGGTTCTTTATTCGTTTAAGCTTTTATTTTGCAGAGAACTGAAAATACCATATTCTACCATATTCTCCTCTTTACTCCAAAGCATGACATACACTCATGGGAGTTTTACTTTCACAAAAATTATTGGGTTAGAGAGATAACCAATCAGATTGTAGAGGAGGTGGGTCCAAGCAACTAGGAGACAGGACCAACCAATCAGATATCTTTGCAAAGCCTCCTTTAGTTTTTTGGACCCACCTCATTTTTTCGTTCTGCCCTCAGAACATTTTAGTGTAAGTAAAACTCCAAAGTGTATGATATACTGAGATATGGTCCCTTGATTCCGATTAATTTCTTGAAAATGTTTGAAAGGCTTGTCCGTGTCTTCCCTGAAGATATATCTGAGCCTACACATGAAGGCTAAGGGATGGTGTGCAGATTCTCAGCAATGACCTTGTTCACCTTCATGTGTAGGTTCATGTTGTGAACATCCTGTTTGCATCGCTATCGACGGGTGCGTTCAGTTTAACAAAAGTATCCCTTGTGACAAATTCAATGAACAAGAAGGTTTGGCAAAATAAATGATGGCCCCTTAGGATTAAGAACATGTGCTTTTATCATTGTTTTCTGTTTTAGGTCTTACAAAAGCCCCATTGTTGTACCACTGACTAAGGTGCATGCATTCATTTAGAATGCCGGATGTATATAATGACTGTGGAATTGTAAATTAAAGATTTAGGATAATAAAAATTAATTCAGTCATCCATCTGTGTTCATGACTGCTTCTCCAAATAGAGTCGAAGTAACAACATTAATGAAAAATTAATAAAAAATTCATTAACAGATGTTTTATGCTTTCCATTCCTCACCTCCCCACGAAAACCTGACATTATGCAACGGTAGAGAGTTAAATTCCGCCTGTGAAGGAGTCACGCAGATTTTATTACAGAAACGGAATTCCTAATTCCGAAATACCTAAGCAGCAATAAACGACCCATTGAATTCCAGTGGACTTCCCCTTTCAACATGACATACTGCTTTTAAACCCTAACCCTTCTATAATTCATTTCAGTAGGTCTGTCTAAATCCACATGCACAGGAAGTAGAGCATTAAACATTCTTTCCTTTTCCCTATTGCTGCTTCATGTCTCGTACCAGTTATAGTAGCCGGACATCAGGAACACATTGGTGTAGAAAACTACGCTTCCTTGCCTCTATTTCTCTATGGCTTGGGGTTTGAGGTCTTTAAACCGGGTTTATACTCATCACATTTATCACCCATATTTAGGTCTGTTTGGCACCAATATGGGATTTAACATGTTTTTATTTGATGTTGAAACCCGCAGAAACCTGCTCATTTGCAGGAAGCTTGCATGTGTGTGCATGCATGTTTTCTTACAAAGCTGGTGCGAGTGCATCTGCAAAATGTACTGCTCTTGGGCAAGGTTCTGCTTTGACTGCGTCTGGAGATCTGGCACGTAGAAGCTCATGGGAGCGAGAGCACTGAAGGCATCTGCAGAGCTGCTGGTGGGAGAGACTTTCTCCAGAAAAATGTATAGAGGTATGAAGATCAAATGTTTGCTGCACATGTAGTGTACATAACGCAACATGCCACGTTCAATTTCACATATGAGTCACGCCGCGTCTGTTCAACGATGTCGATGCTACCTGATTTGGAGAAACAAACACGATTTATTTGCCATTTGCACAAGTATAATTACACTGGAATGCTTCCCTTTGCTGACCCCATCTTACTCTCCAGAACTTGGGGGGGTCACAGTACAGGGTCAGCTAACGTGCAGCCCCCCCCCCCCCCCTGGGAGATGGGGGGCTAAGGGTCTTACTGAAGGGCCCACAGACATGTGACTGTTCCGCTGAGGCTGGGGCTCAGACCAGTGATCTTCTGATCAGAGGCACAGAGATTTAACCCACTGAGCCACTTACCATCCCCACAGAAAGTTATTTTGTAAATTTATTAGTGATATCATGTATTTTTTTCCATACATATCACATGGCTTTCCATTAAATCTGCAACCTCGCATGAATCTGAAAGCATAAGGCAGTACTTATCCTCTGAAACGGAGGAGAAAGTGGACTTTGTCTTCCATCACATCCAAGAATCTCTGGCATGAGCAGCGGCAGTTTTAAAATGTGTACAAGGAATTCAGAAGCTTTTGGGTGGTTTAAATGTTGAAATCTTGAAAACATCCGGATAATTTTATGAATGAAAGAATGAATGAAGTAACCAATAAGGTGAAAGTCCAGCGAGTTAAAACTTATTAACTCTATACTGCGGACAAGCATGATATGTATAAATATGTCAGAATCGGGAGATACGTCTTCCGGCATGGAAACAATGCAACTGTGGATTGGTTTTGCAAATGAACAAGACCATGACATGATAGAGTACAGATTCCATTATCAAAGTCCACTGTGACCTTTGGGTGACCTTAAATTATTGAGTTCCGCTTCCATTCCTGGAGATAAACACAAACATCTACATCCTTTTAATTTGAGATTTTCCAGGTCATGAGCAATCCTCTTCAGTCTCACTAAATCTCCCCCTTGCCTCTGCTGTCTTGTTTATATTCATAACAAATGAATATTTTATCATTTTAACTGGTAAGGCGTCCTACAGGGGGCAAAACATGAACAAACCCTTTCAAAACTATGTTTTTCATTAAAATATGACTGCACTTGCTCAAACGATGCTATAAACCGTCAACAATAGTGCCTGAAACCTATATCCCAGGAAACTCTATTTGCTAAAGCTCTGGATGTCAAAACAAAGTCCGTAACCCTCCAGTAAGTAAAATAATAGATTTGAACCAACAACGATATAGAAAAAAGCATTTTTTAAAAGAATTTTTAACTGAGCTTTTTTCCCCCCAAATCCAGTGACTTACGAAAGTATCAAGGATGAAAGTCTAAAAATGGAAACTACTGGCTGAATTCAGCACAAACTTTTTCGTCAAATGATTAGATTACTTTGTCAGCTGACTGCAGAGCCAAATAAAGCTGGACATTTGTGCCTATGGTTAGTTATATAATTAAGAACAGCTGTTCTCTTCTGTGAAGCTTCTGGAACAATTCCAAGTCTTTTCGTTTAATAGACATGGAAACACAAGGTTTGAATATAGAGCCTGCGTTTGTGTGTAAGAAAGAGAGCGAGAGAGAGTGACAGAGACAAAAGGGTAAGTTTTGTGTGTGTGTGTGTGTGTATGTATACACACACAAACACACACACACACACAGGTTTGTAATTATATCTTTGTAGGGACTCTCCATTCATTTCTATGGGGAAAACTCTAATCCCAACATGAAAACCTTAACCCCTACCTAGCCCTAATCTTAACCATAAGTAACCAACCTAAGTACAAGACTTTTGGCATTTTTCGTCTTTTGATTGCATTTACAATCAAAAGACATTGTGGGGACCCGAGAAATGGTCCCCACAACGTCAAAATAACAGGTTTTTATCACATTATGGGGGACATTTGGTCCCCACGATGTAATATAAATGTAATACACGCACACACACACACACACACACACACACGTATATATTTGTTTGTTTTTTTCAAGAAGTTCTATCGGGATTCACACATGTATGAAGATGTGTGTCGACTCAGGTGGACCTACAGCTGTTCACGTAGCTGACGTTACGTGCTCACCTCCATCGTTTGCTGTCTTTGTAGCATTAATAAGCGTAACGACTTAGCCAGCACTTCCCACTGTGACCATCACACTTCACCTATCTCCATGGACTCCTACGCTTACACCCAGTAAACACAGATTAGGAGTCTGTTTTGATGCTTGGGCCCCAGGGCCCCCATCTGTCAACGCCCCCCCACCCCCCCGCAGATGGACTCCTCAGAGCGGTTAAGTGACGCCTACCAGGACTCCAAAGGTCAAAAAGGAGGAGGCTGTTTCTGGGGGAGACCAAGACATCTGGCTCTAGTGCGGCCGATGGGAGACAAAGACCGGCATGTCGCTGCTGAGCCGCTCGGGATAGAACGGCTTGTGTTGTTCCAAGAATCATTCGTAGTGGGTTTTGCTGATTTTATTTGTGATGTTTATATATTGAGTTCTTTTGACCATTTTGCCCATAAACAGGTGAATAGGTCTTTACCGGACTACTTTACTGAAATAACATGAAGCAAGAGTTAAACTGACAAATGCTTACATGTTATCTCTGCAAACATTCTTCTGATTAATGATGTGGCATGACACGCGCGTTATTAGACATGTCATGTAATTGTGACGTCAATGTTGCTTTTTTTTAATCTGTCAGAGACTGGTGTTCTTATTAACGTGATGCTTGTATAGTCCATCCATCTATCCATCCAACCATCCATCCATCCAACGAATCATCCATCCATCCATCTATCCGTCTTCCAACATTTATCCAATACAGGGACACGGAGCGACTGGGTAACTGCTCAGCTCAAAGTGTTACTTGTATATTGTAATTCTTTCATTTTGTAACATTCTTTATACATGAAGCACTAAACATAAACTAATGACCACTTTTTATTTTGCCTGAACCCTGATTGTACAACCTTTATAAGAAGCAAAAGTATAGATTGTAAAGTGTCCTGAAGACCTGCATCGACTGCTATTTGACATCAACATTCTAAAAACACAGCTTTCAGTTGGCAGAAGAGTCTAGTAACAGACTGTTTCTTGTTGTTGCATCAGCATTCCAGGACTCTTATTAAATAAAAACCATAAGTTAGAGCAGACAGCATCATATTATGCTATTCCCACGTAGCTTTGAACATACTTAAGAATTAACAACGTCTTGTATGTGGTTACGTTTGGTTAATTTCTGACACCACCGAAAGGCACATTGAGATGAAGCCGATAAGCAATTCTGTTGTTACTATTTTTTGATCATTTGATTTTATGCACCTATCAAAACTGCCCTTATTAATCAATTATTCTACAATAATGTGTTATGCTATGAAAAGGTCACCGCAGGCAAAACTTATTTAAAATAGTTACAATTAGTCATTTTCCCTTGAATAGTACAGCTTTCCGTTCTGCAACATTACATCCCAACCAAAAGTGGGCAGATTTGCTTGTTTGTTTAATTTTTATTTGTTTCTGGGGGGGGGGGGGCAACGTTTCTCCAAATAGACAAGCATTACAATGAACATGCAAAAAGAGGAGCTTGATAGCCTCTGATTGCTGAACATAGTAACAAGATTGGGGAGAGTAATAAGATTGAGAAGCATAAAATGTGTTTTTGCCTAAACGGTATGTCTTAAATTTATGCTTTTGTTTTTCTGCGAAATTCGAAGCCCGTTGTTTTTCCACATCAGGACACATATATTATGATGTAGAACACAACACTGAGCAGCGTGGTCAGCTGTCCGACAATGCAAACGCGATGCTGTGATCGTTGTTTCCGCGTTGAGCTGGCTTTCGGGCTCCCCCCCAGCACAGCCACGTATCTGGCCCCCGCTGCCGATGTTGCAGGTGTACGTCAGGCTAAACGAGCTCTAATTATATGAGCTATGAGCAAAAAAATAAAAGAACAAAAGTTGCATGCTTGCAGACGTTAAATAGTTTTGGCTGTTCAGACGGTGTAAAACCATAGCACCCTTGGAATGCCCGTCTGTTTAGTCCAGAGAAAAAAGGATTAGGTATTGTTGTTATTGGGCTATGGTTGGGCCTGTCGCTTGGACAGAAGGACCCGGAATTTTAGCGTTGGAGCCCAACACGGTCTTGGTCTTTCTGAGGCAGCCAAGAGCGTCTCTTTAACCTTCGGGTGTCTTTTTCAGATAATAGAGCTAAATATATGCTGACAAAAAACGAGAATAAACAGGGAAACATGACATGTCACATCTCTCTGAGAGCAGGGCCCTCAGCTGTGTCTTCCCCTCCCGTTTTTTTGCCCTGATCCCCATCTTTTGCATGTCGTGTTCCTCTACAACCTGTCAGAATTGCTGACAAAAATCCCGAGGACAGGTTATATAAATGGAAAGGCTTTGAAAAGGCTTCGGGAAGAATGCATGACCTTGGCGCTCCAATTTAGCGTGTGAAATGAGGGCGGGAACGTTTCATATAGCAACGGATCAATCAAGAGGCGAAACACAAATATCGGTAAAGATTTAGAAAAAGCCTTGAATGATGCCTCATCGTACCCTCAGGAAGCGTATGTTCCCAGCAGACCAGACAAGCGTATCATTTCGAGAATAGGTATTAAACAGCATCCCTTCAGGACTGGGTAGACGAGATCGTGGTGATTATCATTTTGCAAATGTGTTAATCTCTGTCAGGAGATCGCAGCTCTTTCTAAGCCCTCTGCTTGTTTTTTAAGGCTGGTCCCTTTCTCTGGTAAAATGTTACGGCCTTTTTTGCACATTGAGCAGGTTAAATCAAGCGAGCTTTACGTAAGAACAGCAAACAGCACAAAGACACCAGGAACGTTTCAGAATTAAATATTAAGTTATATGTTGCAAGCACTTGTCACACGGTGCCTATACAAGGGCACCGTGTGAAAGTTAATGGCAGAGACTGGTTGGAGCAAAGTTTTTGCACAGTTGCCTATTATTCAGGTCTTAAAACCTTAAGAACAACCAATAAAACTTGCTCACAACATTTGTCCACAATTAGGCGGCATGTCGCCTGGCTCTAGCGGCAGTTTCTCCTCCAGGTTTTGTTTCCTTCGTAAGCCAGCAGCTGAGTCACAGCCAGGAGCTGGAGGGCCTGCCTTTCAGACGCGGAGCTGGAGGGCCTGCCTTTCAGACGCGGAGCTGCAGGGCCTGCCTTTCAGACGCGGAGCTGGAGGGCCTGCCTTTCAGACGCGGAGCTGCAGGGCCTGCCTTTCAGACACGGAGCTGGAGGGCCTGCCTTTCAGACGCCGAGCTGGAGGGCCTGCCTTTCAGACGCCGAGCTGGAGGGCCTGCCTTTCAGATGTGGCGGGAAACGACCTCTGTTGTTGCCCAGGTGGATATGTGTCATACAGCAGGTTTGGATTACATACGCTGGGCTTCAATGCTGCCTCTGCTCAATAAAGATGGAGTTTATATGTTCTCAGTGTGTCATGTGTGTTACCTGTGGGTATTTAAGTTTCCTCCCACAGTACAAAGACATACAGTTAGGCTAATTGGTGTCTCTAAATAGCCTTGGTGACACAGGGCCGGTGCTAACCAGGGTGTACCCCTACCTTGTATCCTATACTGCCAAGTACTCACCCCATTCCCCCACTCCACCCAACCCCCCCCCCTCCCCTCCCACATACTCAGGAAATGTGATGGAAGACCAATAGGTGAATATTAGGCACCTATGCAAGTTGCCACAATTTTCATGCAGCTACCTATATCCATTAATATCTGAAATAGTCCTTGTGGTGAAATTCCGTGAGGAATTATGATCCGCATATTGTTTTAGGACAGTTTTTCATCTCTTCTGCTCCATCCTACCATTTCCGAAGACTGAAAAGGAACATATCCATTACAGAGTCTCCGTATCCGTTCATTTAATTATTTTTTAATACCCTTCCTTTAACTACGCTCCCTTATTTCATGTCACGATGTCATTAAGGTTTCTTGTAGCTCCAATATGATAAATACCCTCTGTCTATTTCGCGGCTTGCAATTTCCCTTCCTCGCAGAGATGCCGTTTAATATAAATCGGTACTGTCTCCACAGTAGCTACTGAACTCTCCCATCAGTCCAGATGATTTTACGCTTTCAGTGCAACCAGAGCTGCTGGGTTATGAGAATGTGCTGAACTTCAGCTGCCTAATTCTTTGATTGGTCTAAGCCCCCCCCCAGGGAAACGCCACACTCCTGAATGAGGTGCTCTACTCTTCTTTGTTCCTGAGTGTAGAAAAGGATTCCTCTGTTTTTTTTTTCTTCTTTTTTTTTCATCCCGTGCCTACGCTCCACGGGGAGTTTCTGCTTGATCACTGCGGTCACTCTAGATTTAAATAGATCTGGGTTCAATGGGGTTTCTAAAGGACAACCAGGCCACTTCCGTTCCCTTTATTCTGATTTTAATTCTACTGGAAGGCATTGCTTAATTTCACATCTTCCAGGGCAGAGATGCCCGTGAGTATGCACTAAAAGCGTTCTAAATAGGCTGGGATCAATCTAAATTCAGCTCAATCACTTACTACTGCTTTGTACAAGATACAGAACAAAAACTGATGTGTGTACAATTTTCGCAACGAACATTTGGAGTAGCTGTTCAGATCGGTACCTGGTAATTCGGGCGCTGAAGCACAAGTCCTGAGTGCTACAGCACAGAGACAGAGAAGGAATTCAATGAAAAATAAAGATGCGATTAGAATGTGTTTGCTTTTAAGTTTGTACTAAGCCTAACTGCAGTCATGGGGTCTATTCATCCTAAAAATCTATTGTATTAAAGGACTTAATAAGCTACTATGGGTGTTATAATGCCAAAGGGTAGCTAAGGAACCTACAACGTGGGAACATCCATCCATCCATCCATCCATTTTCCGACCCGCTTATCCTACTGGGTCGCGGGGGGTCCGGAGCCCATCCCGGAAGCAATGGGCAGGTGTGAACATTTATTAACATAAATGCATATCGCCGCATCACTTTGAAGAGTGCAATATAAACCAGTGTGTAGCTTTTAAGATATTTAGCATCGATAAAACATACCACAAAGCCAATTTGGGATCAGTCTGGCTGGTTTTTAATTTATATAATATTCAAAGAAAATTAAATGATTCCATGTGTTTCATGTATAATTTTGGATGGGAGACGGAATAGCAGAGACAGATGTTACAGAAACTTGCACTAGCTATAAAAATATGGTATAATGGGCCACTTATCCAAAACCCACGGAGGAGCAGCAGGTTCTCAAATCAAGCCCTTCGTTCGCTCAGAGGAGGAATCTTTCCCGCTGGGGTAGGTCTGAGTCTGGGTGCAGCCCCAAGGGGCATGAGCCGCCCGGCAGGGAAAGAGGGACAAGCAGAATACACTGTGAGAATAAAGAGGGCCGATTTGTACCTCTGCTTGTCACTGGGGCTGTACCCTCGAGGGTCTGCTAATTATACCCTTAACTGTAGGTAATTGTACCTTTTAAGGTACAGAAATGGACTCTGAGGAGCATTTCTGTACCGTTGATGGTACATTAATGCTGTTTGTACCTTTGGTATGTTCCGCAGAGTCCATTTCTGTACCTTTAAAGATACAATTACAAGCAAAGGTACAAATTTTTGCCCTTGTGTGCAGCAGCTGGATTCATGGGTCTAACTTTCGTAAAGGGAAGATGTTCCGGCAACTTGTTTACGTGACCATCATGAGTCTTTCCGGCTTCCTTGACTGACAGGCCTGTGAAGGGCATCCGTGGGATCTGGAACCAGGGGAAGGCTGATCGTGTGAGAAGATCAAGGGATGACAAAGGATTAAGCTCAAGCCAAGATAACACATGTTTCGCTGCCATGAACGTTGGACGTTTGTGGTCAGATGATTCTTGCCTGTTATTCTGTGACATCGCATATTATTTTTCCTTCCTGAGTCTAAAGTGATTGATTTTTTTAAATGCACCTACTCAGAAATTCACATTCCAGTCTTCATTTTTCCACCACAGTACATTCTGACAGCTGCGTTGCCATGCTCTTATCATAAATGATTTAAATCGAGGATTTTTTAGACATTTACAGGACCTTAAATCAGCTTATTGATTTCCTTATCAAGGGGAGCCACAAGCATTGTCAGATTAGATGTCTTACCAATCACTGCATAAATGGTGTGATCTTGTAGAATTAAAGAAAGAGTTTGTGATCCTTGTAATCACTAGAAGGGATATTGATTATCTACCCCCGCCCCCCCATCTCCCTCATCAGACACAGCTGTAGTTCTGTCGATAATGAGTATGGTTGCCCATTACATACAGCGTCTGCAGGAAAACAGCTGGGGAATTCTGTTCATTCAGCACATTCCCTGTCTTTGATGGAAACATTGCTGCCAAATCAAAGATTTACATATAATTCCCCTTTGTGCATAAATGTGACACCTTCATGTAGGAAAAGGGCCAAAGAGAAAATGGGAAAAGTTATGCGGAAGACATTTTCAATGTGAGACGTTCTGGATGATTTATGATTTATCAGAATGTTTTTTTTTTGTTTTTTAATGCAGACTGTAAAATATTTCTGTCCATTGGTCCATCCATCCATCTTCTAACTGCTTATCCTGATCAGGCTTGCAGGAATAAAAATTTTCCATAGTTTAAATAAAACCGCCAGCATAGGTGGTGTCTAATTTATTTGAACATCTAGCAAACACACAACATGCAAACATCTCAGCTATTGTCTTCTGCAGCATGTCTGTATGTGAGGAAACGAATGACATTTTAAATCTGCTTTATACTAAATGTCATTCTCAAATTGGATTGGAATTGGACTGGGGACTTAATGGATTAAAACATCTTAGTGGTCTGACCTCATATTTCCTGGCCATTTTTAATTTGGGGGTAAAGTTTCATTTTTTATTTGCACAGATTTTCTGATGGGTGTTTGCTGTCAAAGCGGCATGACAGTGACAATGAAAATGTATTTTTATATTCTGAAATTGTCAGTCTTCATTACTTCCACTACAGGAAATAAACAATAAAATATTACATTCAGTAATAGAAAACATTCTTTGTGTGATATTGGGAATTTGTCTGAAAACTTGTTTCAGTTCCAATAAAAGCTATAGCACAAACTAAAGACGTATGCTGAAGACACATTAAGGGGCACAAAATTGGTTGATTTTGTTAGGAACCCAATTTAAGACTTCAACAACATACTCCGCAGTAAATTAAATTTTTGCTAATAAACCTAAAATCCATTAGATGGGCAAGGAGAGTGAGGATAAAGCATGTAAGTCAAAAGCAGCTTATTAGCAGGATAATGTATCATCGTAAAACGCCAATCCTCTGATAGGCTTCCAGCTGTTAGACGTGTTTAATGAGGACATGTTTTATTGTTCTTGTGGTCTTGCTGGCTGTATGTCACTGAACAGGATGTTAGACATGAATATCTGAACCGCACAAACAATGTGCTCCCCCGACGTCCAAGGTAAAACTGTGCGGTGCTTCGCTGGTAATTTCGTTACGATACTCGTGCACCAACACCAACGGTGGCCAGGGTTTCACAAACCCGCTAATTAGCGAAGCTAACATTTCGGTTAGCTGTGCCCACCACTGACTGACACATTACCACACCCGTGACACAGACTGGAAGTAATGTTCAGAATAACTCAGAGGAGCCAAGCCAGCCTTTTTACAATCTAATTTCTGTAGCAGGAACTATTTCTAAGGCAATGTATATTTTTAAGAAAGCAGTCTATGGAGCAATTGGGGTTAAGGGCCCTTAATCAGGGGCCCGACAGCGGCATCGCTCTGCGGCCCTGTAATTTGAACCGGCAACCTTCCAAGGGTGTAGATTTGGGTATGTTCGGTATGGGCCCTACTAATCCTGTGGGAGCAGTGTGTGTTTACGAGGGTGGGGGAGGTCAGTGCTGACTTGGTCCCTACCGACGCTGAAAGAGAACACGGTCTTTTCCCGATCACAGGCTCGTGGAGGTGAGCAATACACACGTATTTGGATTTACAGTGTTTTTATCTTCTTCAAGAGATATAAACCAGGTCTTCTTTTTGGAAGAGAATCTAAAACACCATAAATAATGTGCTTTGATATTTTCTACATTCCTGCACTGTAGTAACCTAGTGCAATTAACTGCACTGACATTTTCTTTTAAAAATCTTTTCAATTAATGAAGCTAATACCAAAAAAATACTTGCACATATTCTTAGTTGCTTCTTATAGGTAGAACACACAGTTTAAAAAGAGGGGTAAGACTTTACTTAAACCAATCATCCATAATGCACTAAGGATACCTTCACAATGCATAATAATGGCAGGTATAAGCATTAATAAAGCATTATGGCATCTTCTATTGACAGTCATAAGGCATTATAGCGTTGATTTTAATTTTGCATAAGCTCCAATGAAGCTCTCATCTATAATGTACTATAAATACCTTCATACTGCATTTTAATGATCGTATAAGAATTAACAATGTTTTGTAGTGCATTACGAAGGTATTTATAGTGCGTTATAGACGAGAGCTTCATAAAGTGTCCATAATGCATAATAAACATGGCTATAATGTGTTATTCCTTTTTATAAATATTTGGTAATGCCTTTATAATGGAA
This sequence comes from Boulengeromyrus knoepffleri, assembly GCA_026770805.1. Taxonomy (NCBI): domain Eukaryota; kingdom Metazoa; phylum Chordata; class Actinopteri; order Osteoglossiformes; family Mormyridae; genus Boulengeromyrus; species Boulengeromyrus knoepffleri. The sequence continues at coordinate 2,606,534 of JABJVO010000015.1, read as the reverse complement.
CATTCATAGAACATTCAGTGCCCCTACGTAATGCATTTACAGAGCATTCATAAGAAGCGTGTAAGTACAGTATACCTTAATATCCTAACACATCTTACCAGCCTTAATATACACTAAAACAAACATTATATGATAATAAAGATTATAATCATTCAATCTCATAATGTTTGTTATTAATGTATATTAAAGCTGCTAAGGTATTTTAGGATGTTAAGGTATAGATACATGCTGACTATGAGTGTTCTATAAATGCATTATGAATGTATTATGACTGAATGTTCTATTAATGCGTAATGAATGCTTTAGAAGGTGTAGTAACCGTTAAGTGTAACCAAATATTTATAGTCATGTTTATAATGCTTTATGAATGCATTATAATGTGTTATGAATGTGTTCATAACTTCTTATATACATGATATTCATAGAAAGTGTTACCAAATGCATAAATGAACTTACCTTACTATTCTTCTCTGTTTACTACCTGATGGCCATATTATTATTATTATTATTATTATTATTATTAATAATAATAATATGGCATCACTCTTCAAATGCACTTGTGTTTATGCATCATTCTTAAATAAACTTTCTGCTGTCTCTGATAACGAAAAACCTGTTGCTGGTAGAAAGTTGTCTCTGAAATGCGAATTTACATTGCCAGTTGCTGTCAAAGGCAGAAAGTTGACTTAAAGGTTTATTGCATTAATTTGCACTGCAAATGTGGTCATGCACGTTTTTTCAGAAAAACTTTGTAAGAAGCAATTAAAGTGAATGAAACCCAGGCTGAATTTACCTTGTCAAAGTTCCACGCAAAGCTACACTTCCAGAATGCAAAACAGCGACATTAGCATATTCTTGACTGCAGTTTAAAGGAAGATACTAGTGTAATTGACAGTCATGAGTGAATCAAACAAGACTGAAGTGTGTTCCCTCTAAAACTGTAATCACCTGTAACCATGAAAATAATTGCGGCACACAAAAAAACAACGCAAAAAATTAATGAGAATTATGTGTGTCAAAAATAAATCATCCTATGTCACAAATAGTTCATATTTGCAATGTCCTTGATTAAAATCGAAGCAGCAGCATATAATTTTATTAATGTGATCTATTAAATATTCATAGGGCGAGTGATGTGAAATTGACGTCAATCATTTGGTCCTTGTTATGTTGTGTCATCTGTACCCTTCATCTTATAGGGAATGTGGATCAGGCAAACTAGAGCTGCACATCTTTTTTGGTGTTTTTCGACACATTTGTCTTACGTTATGTTGTCAACACCCAAGTTGCTGCTGGACTAAATGGTCTGACCTTTTTGAAGCCAGAGTGCCAGAATATTCTGTGGTCTTACAAGCACTGGAGTAGATCTGGGAGTCAGAGACCTCTTCTGGGTTGAGCTCCATCTCCTGGACCAGGAGATCTGTATCATGCTGTGAGAAGACCGCCACGATGCTCTTCCAGCCCTGTTGAATTCCCAGGTCATCTCGAACCATCTGTGGCCAAAGGAGACCTCTGTATATGCGGCACTCACAGATTTAATAAACTTTCCTTGACCCATGATATCATCTGCTCAAAGCAGAGCTACGCACAGCACTGCTCGTCATTTTTCTATGTCATTATATTTATCTAGTAGTAGGTTTCATCCAAAGAACTATGCACTGGAGAAAACGGGGTCAGACAGAACCTGGAGCAACTGGAGTCAAGTATCTCACTCAGGGGCCCAATGACAAAATCACTTTGCCGACCCTGGGATTTGAACCAACGACCATCCGATCATGGGTACAACATGATAACCAGAGGTGGACATTTCAGGTCCTGAAAGTAAAAATCCAATCACAAGTATAGAACTGGTTGGTTGAAACAAAATCCTGGTTTGGCTTTTTACTTTCTGGACCTGAAATGTCCGCCTCTTATGATAACCCACCCCTATGATGTACTTTACAGAATATGTAGAGTCCTAAAGTCCTATGTACAGTGATGATTAATGTTTACAATGCGTTTCTGATTTCTGTGCGAATCCAGAATAGGCCTGTAATGGACAATGACAGTGCTGAGCATTTTGCACTTAGACAGCCCAATGCAAACATGATGCCTAAGTGCCTATCACAGAGATGATACAGAGATGTCAATTATGGTTTTAAGGCCTTTCATAAATGACTGAGGTGTCCCTAAGTACGACTGCTTTAAACTCACAGTCACGAGGCGGTGAACCTGTCCAATTTGTGGTGTGCAAAATAGGCACGTTTATTTTTTTATTTAGATTAAATGCTTTCAAACGTATCATTTAATATGAGTGTCTGAACTACATCTCCAGAACATTTACAGCTTTATATAAGTCTGAGCTTATATATATATATATATATATATATATATATATATATATATATATACACACACACACAC
>JABJVO010000015.1:2580992-2599422 GCA_026770805.1 Boulengeromyrus knoepffleri | reverse complement strand
ATGCATGTAAAGAGGGGGTGAATATAAAGAAAGAGGAGCTGCATATAAAGAGGGGGTGCATATAAAGAAAGAGGAGGTGCATATAAAGAAAGAGGGGGTGCATATAAAGAAAGAGGTGGTGCATATAAAGAAAGAGGAGGTGCATATAAAGAAAGAGGGGGTGCATAAAAAGGGGATGCATGTAAAGAGGGGGTGAATATAAAGAAGGGGTGCACATAAAGAGAGAGTGCATATAAAGAAAGAGGAGGTGCATATAAAGAAAGAGGGGGTGCATATAAAGAAAGAGGAGGTGCATAAAGAGGGGGTGCATATAAAGAAAGAGGAGGTGCATATAAAGAAAGGGAGGTGCATATAAAGAAAGAGGGGGTGCATAAAGAGGGGGTGCATATAAAGAGGGGGTGCCCAGCCGTATTTAAGGCGTGTAGCCTGGGCCTCGATCTCCTGTTTTCAAAGCCCCAGCCCTCGCCAGTTTTCCGCCCAGGCTTGCTGGCCGCGCGTGGGTGTGTTGACCGCTTGCTTGTGTGTATTTTCTGACGGGACAGCGGGCAGCAGATTCCTCCTGGCTAACCACGGGACGCCCGGAGCAGAGGAGGCGGGTGGCGCAGACCCTCGGCCTGCCAGCGCCGGGGAGCTCACCCACGGCCATATGCTTCGCTCCGAGCCGAGCCAAGCGCCGCACGGGCAGGAGGGCACGGCTGGATCCGCCGCATTGCCTGTAACCTCCATCTTGGTTGGAGGACGACGCCTCACTGTACGGAATTTCAGCCACGAAGCACTCCAAACTGTACCATATTCTGTTACGTGCAGAAGTCTAAACCAAATGCAGACTGGCTAAATGCATATTTTTTACATTTTAACAAAAGTTACGCCAATGTCAGCACAATAAACTTATTACCAGAACATACTTTAAGCCCAACTAATATTGAAAATAATATTGTTTTGTAATAAAACATTAATTTATGAACCTGTAACATATGTATACTGTGAACACATGTACTGTCCTAGAATCCATGATCTTTGAGGTGTAGAGCTACCGTCTCACTCTCTGCCATACCATGTCCTTCGTTCTGTTTTATATTGTTATTCTTAGTTGTAGCAGTAGGATAATGCTCTCGGAACATTAGGGATAACTGGACACTTTGAAGTTTCCATACTTTAATCGTAACGTTCGCGAAACGTACCTAGAACGAAAAATCGTTAGCAGGGATTTTTCCTTCCCCAGTCGGCACTAGTTTTGGGATCTTAACCTAGTGCTGTATATGATGCATATAACTCTTCACTCATGCCGAAGAATTCAGACCATGCTGACATTTCAGATTTTGCTTTCGGATGGTTACTCTTACTCACGGAGTAAAGTTATTGATCTCTTATTAGAATATTTTTTGAACAATCTTCTTTATGTGGCCTTTCCATTTTTTTTAATCATAGTAGTTTTACCACTGACGTGGAGCTCTGTCCTCCTTGGGTTGGTGCTGGCAGACCTGTCTTGGGCTTTGTCTTCTCACCTTCTCACTTATACCATCTTTTTGAATTCCACCAGGCAAAACTCGCTTCAGAAAGTAGATGTAAAGGGTCTTAAATTGGTACTTAACTCTCAGATATCTTAAAAGGCTTTTCCAGATGAATATTTTATTACAACCACCCGGGGTTAGAAGGAGGCTTCCACACGAAACAGAGTGTCTTTTTTTTCCTCTGATGAAAGTCTTTTCTGTAGTTTGACAAGGATAGTCTACATGAGAACTCATATTTCTAATTGGTCTCCAGCATCTGTGCAATTCTGAAAACGGGATAGTTTGATTGACTTTTTCTGCAATTCAATAAAGGCTGTGTACGATAATCGCAGAGGTGAGAAGGTAACTGTATTGATTATGAAAGTAGCCACTTCCCAAGCATGTACGCTCGTTGCAGAGAGGTTAATTCTGTCTCATCACATCTCTGTAACCACAGGATTCTGCTTATGTTGTAGATCTTCCTTCTCAACAACTCGAGCTCACGAAAGACTTGAACGTTTTATGCTTTTATTCAGGGAGAATATCTAGACTATTGAAGGAATTTTGTAGATTCAAAACGTGACGAGCCGCATGTCACACATAAGGCAGGCTTTGCAGTTAAATGCTGCAAGGCCTAGGTAAGCCTAGAGCCTATGCAGGGGAGCAGAGAACCGGAGACAGGGCACATCCCGGACAGAATGTCTCTTCATTTCAGTCTCTAATTTTATGCTTAATGTAAATATTTGGTTGACAATTACCCGACATGAAAGTGATTCTGGGTGATTACTTCTCTGCATGGGGGGACACTAATTGAATTAAACAATTTGTTGTTTGTATAAACTGGGCGGCGCTAGCGTTCATAGGTGCAGGGCAGACCATAATCAGCAATATAATTATGGTTGCTGTGCAGATGACATTGTGTGGCCCAGACTCTGTGGGCCATCAGCCTTAGCCTCTTGGGTAACCCTTCGTGTTTTGGTGGGGCCATTAAAATGTCACCTGTATTAACTGCGCTATTAAAATCTAAACACATTATATATTTTTTCTGTTTGTGATTGGCATTGGATTTTAATTATGAAAATTATTGATAATTACTTCATGTTGGGCTGTAGATTCACATTAGGCATGTACGATGCTGCTTTTCATTCCAGCCTTGCATTTTTTTATTAACTTTCTTGCTTTCATTAAACTGTCGATTGAATGAATTGCACACTCCAAATTGCATTTAACCTAGCACATTAGTTAAAGACTCAGTAACCTTTAATTATGTTAAATGTTGAATGAATAATGCAGCCTGTTCATTACTTCAATTAATTGGTGATTACTTAGTCATTCTTACGCATTGGCCTTAAACAATTAAGAAGACTATTAATAATTAATTTACTTAAAGATTGGTACTAATTTATACTGATTATACTACAATGAATTAGATAATTGCACATTTAGATGTTTTACAATTACAATTAACAAATCCAATAAAACATAATTGGGAAAAAATTGTCTTCAGTCAATGTATTTTGTTCAAAAGTTGCGTCATGAGATTCATTTCATCAATAGCTTACGTCTGAACAAAAAACCTCAGTTCTAAAAGGTTTTGGTTTGGATTATATCACAAACTTTGAATTCTGTAAATATGTGCGTTAGATAGCCAAGTGTGCAAATTTAGCTGAAAACTAAATAGCTTCAAAGAACAAGTAAGGCCCCCCTTCAGCCAGCCAGTCAGAAGGCGGCCTGCTCTCATCATCTGTGTACGCACATCCTGCCCTGGGTCAATAGGTCTCATAATTAATCACAAAGAAATTAAAATGAAAAAAAGCCTTTTTGAGAATATAGCCTCTCCTCAGGATTATTTTGCACTTCCTTCAGATGCAGGTAAGACCGCAGAGGAGTGAGATGGGAGGGGGGTCTTTTTAGGAAATGTCTCTCTGCATCCCCATTACCACCGTCTGTGGGGCATGACCGTGTTTCTTCATTTTCACACTTTGAATTCCAGTAGAGGAATATCTTGCAGCTTTGTTGCATCGTCTGTCAAATTAAGAAGGACCAAGATGTGAGAGGAATCTGCTTCAGGTTGGCTCACCGCTGCTGGTCTGCATACATCTTTGCACTTATCATGCATTTCTTGTTTTACTGGTTTACTAATCTAACAGCAGCAAAAGCATTATCTCTAGTGCTTAACTAGGGTGGCCAGATAATCCTTGTCAGGGGAGACATTTTGAGCTGGGACAGGGTTTGTAAACGACCATTTCAAATAAATGGACCTGGATTTCACTTAAGCACCGAGTTCTTGCTGTATGCTGATTGGTCAGTCTCCTATAATCATGCATGTGTCACTAATGTTAATGTGTAACGGCTAGCTGAGTCTTTCAATCAAGGAAACAAACCAGAAAAAGCGCAAAAAGAACTGAACTAATCAGCCAAGCGAAGGAGCCTTTTAGTTTTAAAGCAGTTTGTAAAACCTGAAGTAGTCCAGTGTCCTCCCTGACATGGAATATCCGGTCACCCTAGCCTAACCATCACCAGGCGTCTCAATTAAACTCTAGGCTAAGAAGACCCACTTTTTGAGATGAGATGATGCATCCTGAGAAGATGTAAGCAGGAGTGACAGACTGCAAAGCCTGCAGTGATGTTTCTTATCCTTCTCAGTCTACACACTGGAGAAACATTTGGAAATGACCATTAAGTGTCATCATACAGACCTTTATCCTACAGAGATATATCATTCAGATACACACAGGATGACTTTATTGGTCCCTGTAGAATTTTCTGCATCAATAATGTCACATATCACTGCTGCTCTGGTGTCGCATGCTTCGGTGTAGCATCTGTGACATGGTGTCAGACAGGAAGACTTCTCAAAAATGGTGGTAGAGAAACAAACAGAGGTGAAGGACAATCAAACCTGGCCTCAAAAGTGGCCACTGTTGGAGACTGAAGATACTGGAACTATCCTAATAGAGCAATTTTCTACTATCTACCAGAGAAACAAGAAAATTCTGACCACACTAGAAAAGACATTAAGTTATAATGGCCCAAATATCGTTGTGGTTGGAGGTGGCCAAGCTGAGATATCCCCGTCATCTTAAGAGAACTCTCTGCGGAACGTAACGACATGGTAGAAATGTTACAAACAGAGATTCTGCCAAGCAATTGTTATCTGTCTGGCAGTCCATTCCCATTGAGACAAAACTGATAGTTCCCTGAAGCAGGAATTGACTGTGATATATGAGATATCCCATTCAGCAGGACTGCAAAGGCTGAGGATTGTATGTTAACGCGACTGAATGATGGCCAACAGCAGACGTCTAACCGGATGTCATTTTGTGACTTCCCTAATTCTTTTTCTGTTTGTTTTTTTAAAATCCCATATGGGTAGTTGGGTAATATTTAAGGGCATGCCAAGCTGACAATTCATTTCCCTTTCAGGGAAATTGTATTGGATTCCTTTTTTTACATAGTTGTCGGAATTTATTTCAGGACATGTTCACTTTTTTGCTCATTATTTTGCCTTTTTCTGCTTCCTTAAGTACTGACATCGTTACCTCCAAATGAACCTGACACCATGCTGTCCAGCCTGCTCTCTACCTTGTGCTCCGTACATACAGGGATGAGCTTCTGTTCCACTGCGACCCCATGGCCAGAAAAACGTCTGTGGATGGACTGACAATGAACGGATGGAAAAACCTGATAATGAACTTCATTTACACTGTACTTCACTGTACATATGAATCTCCGAAGACTTTCACATGCTTTCTCAAGCCTGGACTGAAGAATGGGATCACATAAATTCCATTTAATCCGGAGAGATAATTTGGAATTGCGTCACTTAAAAAATACGTATTATACATCTAAAGTTTGGGGACTGCCGTACCATTCTTAATGAGCCAGGGGGAAAAAAAACAGTTTTAACATAATTCTTGCAAAATATGATAATTTCATTAACAGCCAAAAATACATAGATCTACAGTGAATATATATAGCAGAGTGATGTCTTCAGCGAAGGCTTTGTTCAGCATTTCTCTATATTACCATTAGTTAGCAGATGCACAATTCAAACGTCGCAGAATTTTGCATTTTGGTTTCCAGCAGCCAACCGACATGCCGTGACCTAGGCAAGGATAACAAATAATTACATTTTGCAACATTTTACGACTTAAGGGAGACTAAAGCACACAGACAGCTACTAAAACAATAACGGATGATTCTAATTGAATCTAGTGGTGGCCTGACAACCGTAAAAGTGAAACCCTATATTTAAATGCAATGTCTTATGTGTTAGGAGTGAAATTGGCTGGACTGTGCAATATGAGTCCTGGGAAACATAGGAGCTCCTGTAAGGTTGGAGACACTTATCAAACTTTTGTACCATCCATCAAGCAAGTGCTTATTCTAGTCAAGGATGCGGCAGTGTTGGCGGGGCGAGCCATCACAGGGCACGGAGCTGGGGTACACCCTGGGCGGGATGCCAGTCCATCACAGGGCACGGGGCTGGGGTACACCCTGGACGGGATGCCAGTTTGTTATATTCCACATGCATGCACACATTCAGATTATTTGGAATATTCAAAGACAGCAATTAGCCAAACTGCAAGGTGAAATGACGATCTGTGACGAATCACAGCAGCCATCTGTCTGCCATAGTTAGGGAGTCCCATTTTCTTACAGATCCCTAACATGTCCACCATGAGTAACAAATTCATTAATCATAATATTCATAAACGCATCCAGTCTACTAAATGTGTACCTGACAATGTTTACTTACAAAAACATGGTCATGCAATGTGCACTTTATAATATTAAATAATTTTTTTAAAAGAAACGTAATTTTATTATTTTTCAAATTAGCTATAAGAGAGACAGCACTCTAGTGCGTAAAAAAAAGCTCTTACAGATGGGCGAAATCTCTGTTGTCATTTAAAATATTGTAGTGTGTAAATTCGGCTCCAGATAAGACGTTCCAGCAGCCAAAAGGGCAGGAATGCTGAAGGCTGTGGGGACGGGATGGCCATCCAAATCCAAAGAAGAGACTTAATTACACCAACTGGCTCGCAAACACATTCAGACACCCAGAAATTAAAAGACACAGAATTCTTAAACTCCTGTTAAGGCACGATTATTTTAAGCAAGAGATTTACGATATAGAGAACTACATTTACTTAAAAATGGCACCAAAATTCTTGGCATTTGAAGAGGTCTGATAGCAAAACTAGCGCACCAGCACTCTTCCGGAAAAATGTGTGACCAGCACAGGTTTCCAGCAGCATCCGCAGAGTATAACCGGCTTGCCGTCATGTTACTGGGAACCAGTCCAACACTTGCTGTATGTTAGCCGTCTCGCGTATCTTCAGCGAGCTGTGCTACACCGACGCTGTGGAAAGCTTAGCCGGCCCGACAGCCGTCAATCTTAAGCAGTCGCGCAGCGGCACGGAGGCCAATCAGCACAGGCGCTAATTAACTCTGGATGAACTGTGCTGTGCTCTGCCCTGCACTGGCAGCAGAGACGGCATTCTTTAGCTTTATCGCTTCTGCTGGTGAAACAAGAGCCACATTTAGACAAGGCTTGGAAGTTAGCCATTAAAATGGCAACAAAAACAAAGATAAACAATCCTAAGACACGATACGATAAGATGCGCTGCATACAAACAACTAAATGGCAGCCATAGTCCTGGGGATGTTCCACAAACCAGGACTTCTCAGTTAACTGGGTTAACTTAAGCTAGAAGTCATGATTGTGCAATAGGAATGCTCCTTACCGAAACCCTAATTGGACGATCATGACTGTCCAATAGGAATGCTCCTTACCGAAACCCTAATTGGACGATCATGACTGTCCAATAGGAATGCTCCTTACCGAAACCCTAATTGGACGATCATGACTGTCCAATAGGAATGTTCCTTACCTAAACTCTTATTGGACAATCATGTCTTCTAGCTTAAGTCGACCCAGCTAACTGAGAATACTTTGTGGAACAGCCCGCTGGGACCGTACTGTATAAAGTGACGAGTGCCAAAAAATGTAGACATAGGCCACAGGGTTAGGTGGTTCAGTGTGGAGACATGGCACATAGCAGTAGTAATATTAATAATAATAATAGTGCTGGCCAATGACATGGCCAGTATGAGGCAGTCTCTACAGTCCCAGGGTTTATGTGTAAACATTACTTTATTAATGAAACGTTACCTCATCTGTTCCAACAGCGATTGCACAATTCCAACGGAATGTGTACGCAGAACACATTAGCATTTGTAATAATAAACATCACGTCATTCTGTCCACTCCTGCAGGGACATTGTTTAGATGGGAAGTGCAGTAATTCTTCATCAAGCAGGTAAGATGGAACGGCGCAAACATTTATGCTGCTGTATACTGCATGGGGCAGCATAACTATGCTTCCTTCGGTCTAATCACATGGTTGGTGTTAGTAATTTTCATGTCCTGACAGAATTTGTCGGAGAGGGACGACACACAGCAGTGGCAAGAATGGCAATGACGTTGTGGAAGAATTGAGTCTAAAATATTACTGCAAATAATCAACGGTTCTTATTTGTAATTAATCAGCATAAATCAGATCAACGTCAGTGTCCATATAAGTCCATGAGGAGCCATTGGCAGGCTTTGTCCGTGATCAAGTGAAAGTGAAACTGGCTTCACTAAATCGGTTCCCCCACCATAGACGGCTAACAGGTTTACCTGCACTGCTGAACGTGGTTAAGTATTCAAACGCAAAATGTATTGTAAGATGGGCAGGGGGGGCATCAAAGGGCGCAAATCTGTGTGTTCGCCTTCAAGGTCCCGGAGACTCGGGTGTGTCTGGGTGGCAGAACCTGATGTCAGCCTCATTGACAACATTGAACTGAAGCTGCTATTAGAGTGAATGTGGTAAAAATATTGATTTATCAGATGCAGAAAGATTGTATAATTTGAGGAAGCATAATGGAGATTTTATTGTATTTAATATGATAATTGAGCAAACATGACAGCCAAAAAATAAAGACTAGCAAACTAAAATAAAATGCTGTAAACCAGCTAATAAAAAAGATATTAGAAGGTTTTCTTCCTTGGACAGAAAAGACCTAATTAACTGTATAAACCTGACATTCCTTGCTTGAGGATCTGTGTCACCCTGAACTATAATGATCTTCTGTAGTGACTTCATGTCCCTAGGTGTTTCCTTCCCGACAAACCCTCACACCTCGCTCTGCAAAGGGGAACTATTCCTTCTGCCTCGTTTTATTCTCCTTCAGCTCCTGGTTCTGCACTAAAGGATGCAAGCGACCGCGAGCCCAAAAAGACTTAAAACAAAAGGCCCTCCACTACTTACAGCACAGCACTTCAGTATTATGAGATGGATGCTAAGTGCTCATGGATTCAAAGTTTTATATCTCAGAGGGAGAAGCAGAAACACGGTTAGTGCACCTTGACCCCATGGACAACCTGCAGAGTCTGTTAGGCGTCCTTTGTTTGTTTTTTGTAAGAGTCTTCATGGGGAAAGGGCCTGACCTTTTGGGCAGATACATACATACCTTAGCGTCTGTCCAAATGCGCTCACAGCTGAGCAGATTTGTTTGGTTCCGTTCAACACTTAATACACTATATGGACAAAGGCATTGGGACCCCAGCCTGTCCAACATCTCACGCTGAATCACAGGGTATTAGCATGAAGCCGGCTTACCCTTATTTGCTATGACAGCCTGTACTCCTCTGGAAAGGCTTCCCGTTAGATGCTGGAACATTGCAGGTGGGATCTGCTGCCATTCAGTTTGGGCATCAATGCTGGGTGATCAGGTCTCCCTTTGTGAGCTTGTGTGGCTGCCACTTCGCAGCTGGACTTGCTTCCAGATGTTTCCACGTCACAGTCACTTCACTTGCGGTTGACCAAGGCAGCTCTAGCAGAACATAGATGTGGAGATCCGACTTGTTGGAAAGGTGTCCAGTGGTGTTCAGTGGTGTCCAATGACGGTCCTCGGCTGACTAACCTCTTCTGTATGACCCTCCCATTCTGCTGCCATTGTCTGAGTGCCTAATTACACACCTGCAAGTCAGCAGTGGGCGTGGCTTATGTGCCCAGGTCCTCTAATTACTACGGGTGTCCCGATACTTTTGTCCGCATTGCGTATTTACAGAAAGGAGGCCTCTGACCTCATTTCCAGTACTTTCTGGATTTCTGCACTTTCATCAGTACCCCTTAAATAAAATTAGAAAGATGAGCATTCAGAGACATCTTGTGCTGATTTTCAGCATATAAATAAGTTATAATTAAATGCTTAAGATGAATTATTTTAATGTTTTATTCAGATGGGACCTGACTCCTGAGCGGAGCAGCGGTATAGGAGTGAATCTTATGCAAATGAGCGTACATGTTAAGACCCGAATTAAATAATAATAATGCAGCCATATTAATGCAACATTAATGACCTGTAACCACCTACTGAGTATCTAACCATTTTAAGTGCTTGGAGTAGGGAAAGGATTTGTAGGTTTAATATGAATCCGTTAAAACTTGGACTTCACTAAAACCCAAGCAGTCTTCATGCAGTTACCGGGCATTTAATGTGACAATTACAGCTTGCACAACCAAAGCACTGAATTGGTCAATAGCTGCTTGTGATCAGTAGGTCATCAGATCGAATCCCCCCTCCCCAGAAACATGTTCCTGGGTTGCCGAATGGACAGTTCCTCCAGCGCTTGTCCTCTCACCTCTGCATGTATGCCTTATACCTGAGAACAAGATGAGTTAGGAGAAAAAGCACATTCCAGTGTACGAAAAACAAACATAGCTTCACTTCCTATTTCATGAACATGCAACTAACGCAGGATGTTCCGGCGTCAGCTCTGGCTTAAACCCACCCTGAATTCCGGGCAATTGCCACCGGTGCTTCCTTTTCAAATTCCTTCATGTCCTGCTAAATTCCAGCGCAGGATAATTAGACTCACACTGGGTGGAGTGGGTTTGGTGCAGCAATTGTCATCTCATCCCTTTGACCCCTAATTAGATGCTCCCCAGTGTGAACTTCATTATCTGGGCTGTCCTTATTAACCGGTGCTGCAGTGTGACTGGGATGAGTAATGCCAGGCCAAATACGGAGGGGTAAATCACGCCAAACCGAAGCTGGGCTAATTCATGCTTCGCTCAGATTATTGGTCGATGTGACGCTGTCAGATTTGCTTCTGATGGGACGGCGGACCAGGCCACACGACACGGGGACGGGGACAAGTTTATCGGCTGCCCTGGGATGCACCATGGAGCTACACGAGGCAGAACGTAGCTTCTGCTCTCTCTTGCTCTCCTCTTCCTGGAAAAAGGGGTGTTTATCTCCTTAAAAACTGATAATCAATTACACATGTGAGGAAACCTTATCCATGAGCTCAGCCATGCTCTGGAATATCCCAGCCCACCCTTGTCAACGTGACAATTTTATCAACGTATGTGGCTGGATATTTTATAGGACCATTTCAAAGGTATATATATACTTTTACCAGGAGTATTTCAAAGGTCTGTACCTTTTCTCTAAGGTATATCAGCAGGACCTAGCCTGTGTCCTTCGGCACTTTGCTACCTGCCGTGTGATGTGCTGGTTACCTCTATTAGCCCAGGCCTAAACCGCAGTGATACATGGATAAGTGGATCATATGTGCAGGGGTAATAATTCTATATTGATTTTACCATCACTGTAATAACAGAGACATGAGCGGGGATCTCAATGTGGGAGAAAATGACAGATGGTAGTTTTAGAGGGAATAAGATGTAAGATCCAGGGAGAAAATATTAGAGTATCGAGCATACTAAGAATCAGACGGGAACTAAGAATCAGACGGGAACTAAGAATCAGACGGGAGGAAAGGGAAGGGGAACTTAGAGCAATAAAGAAGGTTTTGAGGATTGATGGAATGGAAGATGCGGTCGGACAGCTAGCGCGACGTTAAAGGGGAGGCTTCTCTCACTTAATGTATGGCATGAGAAAACACAGATACACTTCACTGCAGTTGATTTACTGCAACAGTGAAACGTTGATTTCAGGTGACAGGAATGGAAAAAAAGTCGTACCAGATTTACAGGCAAACATGCATCCTCCTGTCCGACACACCACGGAGGTGAATGACACTGCAAAGATATCCTCGCGTCCCAGGATGGTCTTTGGCATATCGGCGACGCTGAAACCGCAAGACAAGTGTTTGTTGACATCGGTCGGGATGATGGGCACCACCAGTGGTGGTCGACCCACAAGCCAACACAGGCAGCTGCCTAGGGCGTCACCTTCTGAGGGGGCGCCAACTTAGCAAGCCAATTTCACGGGCGTAGAGATCCCTAGGGTCCCTACGAGATGGGGGAGGTGTCCATCGGCTGGGAAACCTGCCTTGCGCTCCACATGGGCATCGACCGGCACTGGGAAACACCCACGTCTGACATCATGCCACGGAATGAGACCGGCATGTGCTTGTGGTTGTGAGGTTTCATTTAGGGTAAACAAATGCTTCTGTTTTAGCTTTTGTGTTGGGAAATGTCTTAAATGTGCTTCACCACAGACTGCCGTACATATCATTGTGATTGCTCCAGCGACCTACCGCAGTCTTAACTAGTTAGACCTTAAAAACATTTAAGTACAAGCAGGGGGCTACATTTCTCAGCTGCTCGATGATAGCTAACTGGTCAGAATCATTCATTTTTGCTTGTATTAGTGGTCTTGTAATGGTGTTTTTGGTTACTCCTAACTTAACTTTATTTAAATATGTATCAATTCTGTATATATCAATAATGCATGAAACTAAACTAAATATTAATATAATATTCTATTTGAAATTTTACTTGAACTTTGAACTGCTTGACCTGAACATCATATCGAGTTGTTATAACAAAATGGCACGCATTTATGTTTTCATAGAGATCAAATGGACATGATTTTCATTAAATTATTGATGGCGCCTGCTTGTGTGTTAATTGACTTTTTTAAATAAGAGATTGTCTTTCAAAAGAGAGTTAGTGTGCATGTTAAATATGTCCTGCTAGATCTACATAAAGCAAAAAACGCACTTAAGCCATATCAGACATTTCTTTTCCTTGCCCCAGAGCATGCTGGGATTTCGTTTCCTTGTCCCACATGTATATTTTAACCGCTGACTGGACCAGCCCTCCCCCCAGGGTGGGGAGATTTGTTCAGCCTCCGCAGTAGTTTACAGCTGCACGCCTCTATTCGACTGGCTGCTTAGGATACCAATTCTGTGATGTGTACCACCAGGATCAGAGCAGAGGCAATAAAACATGTGACCTGATCCAAATTGGATTCCAGTGATGCACTCCCCTCCCTGCCCTGTCACGCAGCTCCAGCCTCTCTGCTTTTTTCTCTCCTTATTCCCTTACAGTGTGGCTCACGCATGCTGCAGATTTTGCAGTGCTCTGCAGTAGATTGCAACGATGAAACGATGCTTTATTTGCCATTGCAATACTGCATTGGTATCTTTATTTCTGCATGTCCCATCATGCTCTCCTTCGACACATACGGACACATATTGTTGCTGCCCAACGAGAAACGCGTATCTCTAAAAATCCATTATTTCAGGAACATGAAGAATTTTCTCAGAAACAACTTTACAAACAAACCTCAAGCAACATAGCGTGACACTCTTAGCGCCACAAATAGATACCTATCTTTACACAGACGTAGGTGAACAGATTTATGTTTTAAATGGACTTATCTGGATTGTTATCAGTAAGGCAAATATGTCAGTGTCAACAAGATATATATATATATATATATAGCTTATATGTTTCATCTCGCTTCACATTCAAAAATTAATAATGATGCTAAGTAGCTAGGTATCAATATTAAGTTGTTAAAATTAGCAATATACAGTAATCCATCAAGATCATCATGAATACAAATGTTATTCTAGTACAAACATAAATACTAGTTAAATAAATGACTTGATGAAACATCTTTTAATTGATCATCTAAATGTTATCCCCTATCAGTAGACAGAGGAGAACGGGCATATTTCATCTAATAGTAAATTGTGACAATGGTCAAAAAGTGGACATGCAGAGTTTTCATCAGATTGTGCCAATATACAGAGAGTTTTGAAGGAAGGCTGGGGGTCTAAATGCAGGGTCAACAGCCCTGGAGCATTTCAGGGGGGTTAAGGGCCGTGATCAAAGGCCCAGTGGAAACGTGACTATTCTGCCAAAGACGGGGTTCAACCTGGCGACCTCCTGGTCACGGGAACAGAGGCCGAGCCAGACAGGAGTGTGCGTGTGTGTGTGTGTGTGTGTGTGCGCGTGTGTGTGTGTGTGTGTGCGTGTGTGTGCGCGTGTGTGTGTGTGTGCGTGTGTGTGCGTGTGCGTGCGTGTGTGTGCGCGTGTGTGTGTGTGCGTGTGTGTGTGTGTGTGTGTGCGTGTGCGCGTGTGTGTGTGCGTGCGTGCGTGCGTGTGTGTGTGTGTGTGCGCGCGCACATGTGCTGTAAAGCGATGCTAATGGGTGAGGTTCCTCATTAAAAAAGAAAAATCACGGCCGCATAAAATAGCCAGTACGGCCACGGCCCCATTTAGCTTTTTTTAATAAACACTCTCCCAGGGTGGTAATCAGAACCGCCGTCATCCCTCTGATACAGTGTTGGAGATGGCAAGCGGGCTTGCTCCATTTCATCCGCAGACGACAAATGCATGGTAGTACACCAATCAATTAGGTCTAAACATGCAAATTCAGCCTGGATAACAGAAGGCGGCACAGTGTGCGGTCGGGTTCGTGCCAAACTATCCTCTGCACATCTGAGTTTGCAGGCCTCAGTGTGGCATATCTGATTTTCTACAGCAACCAACATTAACGACACCATCAGCTAACTAGTGCACATCCATGTTAACGTTCACAGCCGTCAGATCCAACCAGCAGGGGGCAATGTGCTCAAAAATCATAATTTCATAGTGTCACCATTAAAATGTGTAAAATTAATGCCAGGAGTGTTTGGGGGAAGGGGACTCTTGACTGGTTGATTTTCACAACTGTAAAAATATATACAGCACTGTTCAAAAATCTTATGCAGTCAAAGGATATATTTAAAGCTATTAATCTGTGTACTAAGTATATGTTTTCCCAGGAAAATAACACAGTTTAACATTAGAACATATACAAATTAAGAATAACACGTCAAAAAATGACTGATATCTTGTTAGATGTCTAGATGAACGCTGCTTCGAATCGCAAACCTCTCCTCAGGGGCGCCTCAGCCGTTCCATGTATTTGTTACATTTCATCCCCAGTTCTCTTAATTAATTATTTTAATTAGTTTAAAGAGTCAATGATGTATTGATTAGCCAAACAAGGAATGCTTGTGGTCAATTCAACATGAGTGTATTGGGTACTACAAATACTGAGCTACTTTTGGTGAGCATTTGAAATGGCCAGCTCACTTTGGCAAACATATAATTTTACACCAACAAAAGATATATTAAATATTAATTTCTTTGACTGCCTTTAGCACTCTACTATAAATATTTTAAATTATAGTAAAATAAAAAAAAACTCCATGTAAATTCACAAAAGATACTTTTGTAACAAAATCTAAATGGTTTTTCTACGTCCAGATTCTCAGACTGCTGGTGGATGATATATTTCCGTTTGAGTGAACCTACTTGAATATGTCTGCTTTGTGCAAACTCACAAGCAACATTCTCAGTCAAATTTATCATCAATGTATTTCCATATAAGGAAAATGTAGTCAACGAACACTCTTCTGAACAATGACCAACAGCAACATAGTAATGAATACTAGCACAAATTAACTGCTTATAATTAACAATTAATATAATCAATATTTTGAATCAATACCGCCAGACATAAATAACCTCCATCGAGGTCGGAAACCACCTTGCCCTCTCACTCCCCAGCAAATCAGACATACCAGCTGGTCACTGTTTACTGTACTTTAAACGCCACTTGACATTTAAATCAATTACCTTGCACCTGTTAAGTGAGCGGTACAGCTGGAAGGTCACAAAGGGGCTTGGGTGCCGGTCGTCCCTTGTTACGCTGCTGGGATTACAGCCAGGTGCTGAGCAGCCTACCGTGAACAGAGACCTGTCTCACACACACTCAGCCATGTAAGAGAAGCCATTTTCCGGTTCACTGGCTTACAAGCCCTCTTCAATTAGTGCTCTGGTCAGCACTTATTTGTCTGAGTCGTCTGCTTGGAGCGCAAAGTGAACCGCATCTTCAAAATGCAGAAACAGGTCTCCATATATTTTACTGCATGTATGTGTTCCAAAATGTAAACACTAGACTGTGGTTCGCATCCCTGCATCCTTCATGTAAGCATTTTTCTTTTAGTGTACCATCTGTCTTATTTAGCACAAGAGCTCAGCGAGGCTATCCCAGCATGCACTGGGAGCAAAGCAGGGGCTACACCGGATGGGACGCCCTAGACCATCAGAGGAGACACTCTAACACTGAATGGGAACTTTAGAGAAACAAATTCGCTTTACTACCTGTGTTTAAACAGAGATAGAAACCTGAATAAAATGCCACATATAGAAATCGCTATCGCAGGCACCACAGGGCCAGTAATGGACCTTCGTCTTAGGACATAAACGTGCAAACACACTACAAGCAATTTTAAAGACACAAATTAGACATTTATTTATCCAAATCGATGTACAGCTGAAGAAATGGGATCAGACTGGGATCAGCAGTTGGGGCTGAGGGCCTCACTCAAGCGCCCAGCAGAGAAATCACTCTGCCGACCACAAGATTTGAACCAGTCCCCTTCCGATCATGACCATGGCTTCACCACCCACAGAGCCACACACCTAATTAGACTAATTACATTTCTTTAGACTTCAGTAGGAAATAGGAGTGTCTGGAGGAAATATTCGCTGTCTGCAGAGAGAAAAGGTAGAGTTCAAACTCTGAAAGCTGGACTCCCTGAATGTCCCTTGAAATGACAGCCTTTGTATCATGTCATAAGGACACGAGGTTTATAATACACTCTGAAAATCACCAAATACAAAAAAATGTTCTTTGCAGTGGGAAAGAATCAGTACGGTGATGGGGAAATCGATGGGAATGATGGAAAATAGTAACAGGGAATAGAGGCATATGATGTTTCAGCATCGGCACAAGGCAAAATGCAGGGGAAAATGAGAGGGGGGGAGAGGGAATGGCCAGAATAACGAAACTGGTAACAACATCGGTCATAATCAGAACTGAAAGGACGGGCAACGTGGCAGACGAGCCGAATGAAAAGGAGGGCGGAGTTTGCTCCCTCCTGCCTATACAATGCTGTCACTGTAGCTGCATTTCACTCAGAACAGTATGGCTGTACAATGTGTTTATAAATAAAACGATGCTATAGATCATTCATATGAATAAAAAATTAATTAAAAAATTAATGAATTAAAAAAAAAACACAGCCAAACAAATGTACATTTATAATTGCTATAAGCTTGATAAGAAGCACTCCAAAAAGATCCATATTTCACACAAGTGTCTTCATTGGCTTATTACAGAATCCATTTGTCATTTGTAACAATAATAGATACCCTGGGTTTCATACAAATAGATTTCAGGAATCAAGCTGTTCTACTGGACAGTACAGAATGGCTGTGAATCGTTCACCAAAAAGTTTCTTCAGAAAGTAGTTTGATCGTGTAATTGGGAATCCCCTTCCGGCTTACGCCCTTAAAAAGATAATGAATACAAACGGCGCTCTTGAAAAGGAAGGTGTTGCAGATCGAACCCGCGTCAAGTCTCTGCTTGCATTTAACGCCATCTCGTGTCATCTTAACACCCCTTTAATGCCTTTACAATCCGATAACTGAACTCGTTTGAGCTTTTAAACCGTGATCAATGGCTCTTAATGCAGCAGGTGTGGATCGATTGCGATGACCCACGTGCCGTCCTCGCCGCCCATCGGTTATGGTTTCCGGAGGGGGCACCTGACGCACCGCCCCCATCGGCTTATCGAGGTCTTCCAGCCATGAGCCGATCGTCTTCACGAGCGAGAATCTCGCGTTTCGATCCAAACGATGTTGAAAGGAGCAAAGTGGAAAGTTGTAAACACTGCTATTTCTTTAAAGGGTTACATGGGGGATGAAGTAAAGCTCTGTGAGTCTAAGTAAAGCTCTGTGAGTCTAAGTAAAGCTCTGTGAGTCTAGGGTGTACTGTGAGCTAAATCTATATTACTCCAACGTAAATCTAGCCACGTCAAAAGCATTATGATAGTTTGCAAACCCTACAGACTATTTACATGGTAAGAAAACTCTTACATACATGTAAATGCATGTGCATGACCGCACGCACGTGTGTGGTGTCTCGAACTGAAAATCTCACTGTAGCAAGATGATCAAAGTTGGCAACCCTTCACTTAGGAGCCCAGGAAAGCAGATTCGGCACACAGTGCTGGAGAACGAGGACATCTCATATATGAATTCATATTTTATGCGTTTATGGGATGACAGCTATACATTCGGGCCTGGAACAATTAAATATTTTACAGCAGCATTTTAGTATCTCGTATAGATCTTGCAGTGGCTTTGAAACCAATTGCGTTCACTTACGAGATGCCATTTAGGACAAAATTGAATACTTCAC
The DNA here is from genome assembly GCA_026770805.1 of Boulengeromyrus knoepffleri. Lineage (NCBI taxonomy): Eukaryota > Metazoa > Chordata > Actinopteri > Osteoglossiformes > Mormyridae > Boulengeromyrus > Boulengeromyrus knoepffleri. The sequence continues at coordinate 2,581,354 of JABJVO010000015.1, read as the reverse complement.
TTGCAAATACATAGATTCCATTACTAAGCATTTGCACATACACACATACTGTCATGCTTCTACATACACACATGCATGCATATGAATACATAATATGAGAATATCTGTGTACAAGTATGTAGGTATATGAGTGAGACTGTATATGTCTGTCATACATGTATATTAGTGAGAGAATGTGTGCATGCGTGTGCAAAAAGTATGTATGTGTGTGTGCACAGAAGTATGTATGCATGTGTGTTTGCACAGAAGTATGTATCCATGTGTGTTTGCACAGAAGTATGTATGCATGTGTGTTTGCACAGAAGTATGTATCCATGTGTGTTTGCACAGAAGTATGTATGCATGTGTGTTTGCACAGAAGT
>JABJVO010000015.1:2564465-2577756 GCA_026770805.1 Boulengeromyrus knoepffleri | reverse complement strand
AATTTTAGTGGAGCGAGGAGCGGTGTTGAGCGGAGCGGAAGAGGGGGTAGTCTTATACGGCGAGTATATAACAAACTATATTTTGAGTGGAAATGTTGGGGGGTCGTCTTATACGCCCAGTCGTCTTATACGTCGGCAAATACGGTAATTCTATTGTAAGTCTCTCCAGTCTCACAAGTTTTCTATTCAGTGGAATGACAGCAGGACTATAGCACAAATAGTAGCATGCAAATCTGTTCTGATAAAATGAGAATATAACCTCATAATAACACTAAAATATTAAGTGTTTTTTAAATATAAATAATTTTCAATTTATGCACTTATTTCAAAATGTCTTCATGTGGAAGTGTTTTTTTCTGCTATAATAGATTAGCATACTATGTAGAAATGTGCTGTATTATTAAATGATACTTGTCTTTGTTAATAGTGTTTGCTCTAGAAATAAATGGATGACTTCAATACAGCCTTCTTTCATTAACTTATTTTAATTCTGTTAGGAAACTTTGGAAAGTGTTTCATAGTGACGACTGCATTTGGCTAAATGTGCCGGCAAGCTGAGGTGTCATGTCGCATTATAGAGACGGCCGAACGACGTCACGTTGCGGGGTGGCAGTGAGTTGGCCTGACCGAGGAACGCTGCCACGTAACATGGGTCACAGAAGGGAACCGTTGTGCTTCTTACATGCTTTGCGGAAGCATGCTTTGGTATAGTATCTGCGTTATTTTTTACGTAACATTATTCAGGGTTACTTTTAGCTAGCTTATGAAATTACATACAGTATATTTTGGACAGAAATATTGTTTTTTATTCCAAACATTGCATAACAGTTCATATTAGCTCATATTAATGAAGTTTCTGTAGAGAGTGCATCTCATTTGTTCTTGTCCTTTGTTGTTGTTAATTACATTTGTTGTCTTTTGTTGGAGAAAACCCATGATGTCGTTAATAGTTCACTACCAGTGGGATTATTATTGCTTAGTTTAAGACAACTGTGGGCTTTAATTACAAGAGGTTTTATTACTGCTAGAAGCAGGGGAAGCCTGACTTATGCCATAAAGCACAGTATCAGTCAGTCCTTTTATATACCAGTTTATCGAGGGCAGGGTCACATTGAGTAGGGGATGTCCCAGGAGACAGGCAATGAGACTGGGGAGACACAGGACGGGATGTCAGTCCATCACAGGGTGTGCGCTCACCTGTTTACACACATGTTTTCCCACTAAGGCAGGAAGCCGGAATACCCAGAGGAAACTTTACAAATACGGGGTGTGGGGGGGGGGGGTAGCTTCTTAATTAGGTGACATGTCAAAAGCATTGGCGTCACACTTGCTTCCTCTAAATCAGCTTGTCAACATTTCCATAAAATCATAAAAGAAAGAATAAAATCCACTGGTCAGCCACGTTTACTAATTTTATTTGATCGCGCACCAATAAATACATCACAGATGTCACGTTATAGCTGAGTCTCGATTTGAAACATGCACATTGCAGAGAACATTATACTCCCAGTGCATCCGTATTCAAACGCCAATAAAGAAAGAGGTAGCTTATGCGAAATATGACATTGCGAAATTAATGAACGAGAGACACATACCTAGAGATAGATAGATGCTGTATATACAGCTGGACAATGGCGAAGGTTTCTTTGTTTCTATGCGGGCTGCAGGGAATGCCATCCCTCCTGTGGATTCAGGGGGAGATGGGGGTGGGGTATTTCTGCTCGAATTATATTCCGTTCATGCCTGAAGGATCCAATTCTGCTCGGTGGGGGGAGTTGGCCCCTTCATCTGCACTCCTTCATTTCATTCCTTTGGAAGCCTTTCACATGACCAAAGAAAAGCACACTCGCCCTTTTGAAATACAATATGCGGCATGTTCGACCCAAGACTCGCTCAAAGAAAGGGAAATACAAGAAAAGGAGCCTTGGAGAGAGTTCATATTTTGCATAATTAACTACTGAAATACCCATGTGGACCCAAACCTGTCATTTCAGTACAACCAAAGACCAAGTGTGCATGCATGTTCCATGAAACTGTTTGTTTTGTTTTCCTTAACACCACAGAGGCAGCACCTATTGAAAGAAAAAGGAATATGGCATTTATTAAAATTTCTCTTTTGCAAAGAGTGGGCAGGTGTACGTGGAAGACCAGCTTCCAACGCAGCAGTGCTGCAGTCTCCGTTGTCCTACAGCGCACTATGCAGTCCGACGTTGATTTCGATGCAAACTGTGAACGAATTGTGCTTCCGGGAATCTTCCGGATTCCACTGTGGTCATACAGTAATCAGCAGACCGATGGTTATGATGATTTTGATGGCAAGATACGTGAAACCCTTTGATCAATACTCCTGTAGATCTTCGTTCCTACCACGGCCTATTTTGTACTTATGATTGCTCTACATTTTTAACACCGAGTGTAAGATAACTGCCGCATGTGTAACCAACAGGGAGGTCCATGAGCCTGACTGTGGTACATCCTTCATCCTGACGAGTCTTTCACTTTGTGGCTAACATTACGATGATCTATGGCACATTCTACTGTGAAAAATGCCCATGTGTGACTATCAATCACAATGGTATAAGACCATGGAGTGTATTATTTTTATGCTATGATTTTACTATTTCGCTTGATTCATAAGCCGAGAATTCCTTGTAGCTGAAGCCTCTCATTTTTTTTTCCAGGCGATTTAATAGCTAATAAAAAAATACATTAATCATAAACATCGCAGTCTGATTGATTTGCGCTTGTTCCCTGTCATGTGTCTGTCAAAGGCTTATCTCATTGGCTTGTTTCGTGACAGAGGCACATTGATTTAAAAATGACTTTGAGAGCTGGTTCTCCACCCAGGACGTCCCTGGGGCTTTCTTAGATAATGCTCAGGCTCATTGTGACTTTGCACTGGGTAAGTGGTCATGGGGCATCCAGTGCTGTGTGGCTCACTGGGCTGCAATGCCGTGGCTGTGATCAGAAGGTCACTGGTTCACATCCTGCTATCAGTAAGCGTGATTTCACTACTGGGTCCCAGAGCAAGACCCTTAATCCCCAAGTGCTGCAGGGACTGTCTCTCCCTGCTTTCAGCTATATTTTACTTTGGATAAAAAAAATCTTCTAAATAAATAAATCTAGTTGAATTACATATTGAACATGAACTTCTATGTAATAATGCAGCACATACTGGGGATAACAGCTTTTTTAATATAATATGAGTATGAAAACAATTCAGTAATATTATTATACTAATAATAATATTGTCAGGTACCCCCCAACTGGTTTTCTTCCTAGTCATATTAATTGTTTAAAATGGGATCTCCATGATTAAACACACATTTAAAATTAATTGGGAAATAAATCAAATATTTACTGAATGTAAAATGATATTTGCCCTCATTAGCCCTTGTCATTTACAGGGATGTCCTGTGGTTTCTAATATCAGGCCACAGGGACAGGAAATCTGTGACAGAAGAGGCAGCAGCGGACCGTGAAGATGCTGTTAGCGGCCGAGAAACCACAGCTAACCCCCCCCCCCCCCCCATATTTATATATGACGGAGGAGAGATAAAAGGAGAGGAATGATGCACAAAGAGCTCAGTTTGGGGTGGATATGCTGTTTTTATTTTTCTTTACCAGGGAAGTTCGAACAGCGCTGAAAAAAAATCTGTCTTTATATCTGGTCTATGCATAAGTTTTTATCAGATGCAGCATTCGAGCCAAGGAGGCCGATATATCACATGACTGCAGTCGCCATGGCGAGCTCTTGCCTGTAATAGAGGGACGTGGCAAAGATAAGCGAGTTTATTGGTGGGTCTCTCTCTCTGGGGATAGGTGGGGGTGCGCTGCGGTCGGAGCCAACAGACGTAAATATCAGATGGAGGAACTGGGACCACTGCACTTTAGCTCAGTCAGGCGAACTGGAGGAGGTTTGGAGACTAGAATCAGGAAGGGCTTAGGATTACAGGGCATGAGCCAAAGCAGAGCATACCAATATGTACTCATTCCTGGGGGGGGGGGGGGATTCTAAAGCTCAAACAATGAGTATCGCGGAGCCTGGCCAGCTAACTCCTCCTAAAGAGACAGGCCTGCTCCTGCTCCTGCTCCTGCTCCTGCTCCCCCAAACACACCGATCAGACCCCTCCTGCTGTTTGTTTACTTTGAGCTATTCCTACCCCTGTGTAGAAACGCCCTCTTGGATACTTAACATGTACAACAGGCCTGGTATCATGTTGGGATGACTGACAGCTGAAATGTATGGAGTGTATGGAGTTTGCATGTCCTCCCCGGGTCATTGTGGGGTTTCCTCAGGGTGCTGAACCCCCCCTCCAAGTCCAAAAATGTTCTGAGATTAATCGGAGTTACCAAATTGCCCAAAGGTGTGAAGGGTGTGGGTGCCCCATCCTGGATTGCTCCCTGTCTTGCAACCATAGGCTCTGCCTGCCCCCCAAACTTGAATAGGACTAGAGGTTACAGAATATGGATGGATGGTCGGTATTTAAAAGGCTCCTTTCTCCTTTCAATGCAAGAGGAAGTGGGTGGGAAAAGGATCCAAGTTACTGTTCTTCCCGTAACATTTCATTGGGAGACAAAACTTTTGTTCTGAAGACCACTGCTGGAACACAGCAGCTGATTGGCTACTGCTCTGCTCGGGCATGATGGTACTGTATATACTGTGAAGGGTTAGCATGCTCAGGGAATTTCAAGCAGTGCTAAGGTACCTGCCACATAGCTGCTTTCATACATCCATCCGTCTTTCTGGATGGATGGATGGATGGATGAATCAGGCACTCCACATAATAAGAGGTACAAGCAACATTAGCTGCTGGATCCTTATTGTGTTTGTTAACATTGGATGTAATTTTTTGTTGAAAAGTTCATGCTAAACTGAATGTAATTATAATCCTAATTTTTGGTGCAATGGGCGATAAGTCAATTCCTAGCCTTCAAGAAAGAGAAAGTGAGTTTGCTCTCCATAAGAGCTGACTGCAGTATCTGTGTATTTACATCCATCCAGAACTGTCTCTCTGAGAAGGTATCAAGTCTGACAAATTTGTAACTGGCCTGTTTTGCTCAGATCTAAGGATTTTATGTAAATTTTGCGCGGGGATATTTCCTCAGAAGAATTGTCTAAGCTTTGAAAATGACCTCCCCAGGGTGAAAGGGTCTTTGGTTGCTGGGTCCCCCGACTGCAGCAGTCACTGCCATGGGACATTAGCCATGCTCTACTTGGCCTAGTTTTCAAATCTTCCCTGAAACATGTTGATTCAGATTTTTATATATTTTTTTTTCCAAATGTCTCCTCTTTCATGTGAAATAACAACGCGTATTATCCTTGGCTGAGATGATTCAAGCCCATATTATTGGATCTGTTCCTTAACTTTTGAAGTCTTTGAGATAAACTAATTTCGTGACGAGGCTTACAGGAGTTGTTTACCTTTATGTGCAAACTTCGTAGTGGTTCTTGAAAAATACATTAGTTCTCATGTGTATCTTCAAAGCTCGCAGGGCAAGTCAGATAAGTTATGTCATTAACATCCCTCAAACCCCAGATTACACTGGATTTTCAACTTCTTCTAACCCTTTTCTATAAGGTTAGACAAAATTCCTCTCATTGGAAAAATAAAACAAACAGGCCAGACTTGCCCACTGGAATGTTTCATTATTGGATACCAGAATGAAAATTGATTTAGTCATTTCTGTGTATTTCGAAAAGAGTTGTGCATTGCAAAATATTTTATTTATAATGTGGCAATATCTCATGATGCCTTCAGGACATTATAATGTCACTCCAACATTCCATTGGAATGACCACATTATAAAATAAATCTTCATAAGAAATACATTTTGCTTTTCCTTTTAAAATAAGAATGCAGAGAAAGTTCTGGAACGCTCCAATGAGTTAATGGAATCACATAAGCAATTTGTTTAACAGAATGGAATGAATTATATTAAAGTGAACCAGTATAGTAGATCTTACAGAAATTAGGTCATACCGTATCATAGATACCAAGTTCATATGTGAAAAAAATATATTGAATTCAAGAGTGGTACAGAATGAGAGGAACCACCTGATTGTGACCCCCGGAGAGCTTCATCAAAGTCCTCAGGTGTGCCAGCAACAACTCTTGAATCTTCAGCATCAAGTAACATTCTGATTCGGCCTAGATTCCTGATTCATCAATTTGCTTTGAAGTAGAATAATGGTATAGATTTCAGTGTAGAAGGTCACTTTAATATTTTTATAGATGTTTATATCCAGTGGAATAAAGGTAAATCTCTGTCTTCACAACAGTCTACGTCACACAAAGGTTATATTATCAAACACTGCAGAATTTCACTGTTTTCAGACTGTTGTATTACAGGAGTTCTCTAGATGATCAGGCTTTCTAGGGTATCCTGGAAACTGCGGCTATTTTCTGATGTCAGCTAGTATAAGAATCACAGGCCTCATGACATACAGGACTGTTTTTACTACTGCAGCTGTATAAATCAGTTGGACCCTCCTCACATTCAAACATTTATGTCTCGAAGATATAAGACCAGGGAGCAGTGTTTAATACGTACGCACTCCTTAAGACAGACAAGACCAGACTGAGCAGAGATGAATTATCTGAACACAAACCATGTGCAGGTCTGTGAGACACACTGTACAGTGTGTTATGTCTGCAATGCATAAGCACACATGTAATCCAGACACTGCAGTTTTAACAGACGTTATTTGTACTCTTTCCGTGTTTTCCAGTGACCACCCAGTTCGTGTTAAAATGTCACTTTTACTGCAGCTGAGGAAAATCATATGAAACTTGGGACGGATAAAGCACAATACAGAACCCCCTGTGTGCTTTGGGATTCAAATCAAACAGCCCAGAATGAGACTGGGGAAAGGATCGGGCATAAAAATGGAACAGCCCCCCCCACCCCCTTTTCTGACACAGGTGTAAGGTCGCTGTAAGGTATAAGTGCAGGGGACACATGCATCAGAATTACACAGAAAATATAGAGTGTAGTAAACTAAAGCTAAAGCCAGCTGCATTACGTGCCAAGTGTGGGGAATTTCCTGTGGTTGCACATTTCCTCTTGAGGACATCCTCTCCACTATAAAGGAGAATAACATGGTCCAGGGGCCTGTTTCAGGAAGCAGGATTTCTTGGTTAGCCGGATAAGTTGTCAGATTTAAGGTAGTCTGGGCTAAATGGACTTTCTTTGTTCACTTATATTTACGCCAGACTACCTTAAATCCAACAAGTTATCCAGCTAAGCAAGAAACCCTGCTTTGTGGAACAGGCCCCAGTACTTGAATCCCAATAAAGGCCAGCTGGCTAAAATGTTGAGGTTAGTTACTCTCTCTACTTTTTCGGTATGACCAGCAGAGGTGGAAAGTTCAGGTCCAGAAAGTACAAATCCAGCCCAAGGTTTTGTTTCAACCAACCAGTAGAGTGACTGTGACTCTTTATACTCAACTGGTTCGTTGAAACAAAAACTTAGTCTGGATTTATCATTTATGGAACTTAACTTTCCAGCTCCGATGACCACTGATTACCAGCTTTGTATGTGGCAGGAGGGCATTCATCAATACTCAATACTCATATAGTCATTGTTTCACCTATAAACCAAAAACACTTTTTCCCTAAAGAAAAGTTTGTTGTAAAGGAGCATTTAGTAACCCTACAAACATCTAGGAGAGGATCTTGTGAACCACACTGCAGTAACAGGTCCGACATTTTTGCATGTGCTACCCTTGTCTAACCCTAAGGTAATATTTTCAGTATTGTCATGAAATTTTCAACAACATGGCCTCCATCAGCCAATTAGATTTCAGCAGGCTTAACAATGGCCAATCAGGGCCATTTTTGGTGGTGTGCTTGGTCCTATGTGAGTTTTATTTTTCTTTAATCTGCTTTGAGGCTGCAGCTGGCTCATTGTGCTTGGACGCCACTATTCACTATTATCGGTTATACTTTTTCGCTATTTTTTTCAAAGCCTTCTGTGCATAGCATAGAAATCTATGACATCTTTGGAAAACCTTTATCAAAAAGCTTAGGGACTGATCAGGAAAGTATACAGCTTGATATACTTTTAATGGCTCCCATTGAAATCCTGAGTTTATTTCCAAGTATGTCTTTAATCATAAATGAATGCCTTTCCACAAGTGTACTGCAAATCTGACCTTTACCTTGTACACTCTTTTGTATAACAGAAATTTGCCAACCAATATTTTACAGAGAACACCTGTCAGGTTTGAAAGGAACCACAGGGAGTAAATACTTCAGGTTTATTATTACCAGGATAGTGTAGACATGCAGGAATGAATTGCCAAATTATATGTAATTTTTAAGTGAATATTCCAGTCCACTGTAGCTACGCATGAGACTTTTTCATTATAACTTTCTTGTCTCGTTTTTTTTGTGGTCAGATGTACGACAGTTGATGTGGCCTCCAAACACAATGAGCCACGGTCTCTAGAGAATCAGACAAAAACCACGATCGCAACTCTGTCCCTCAAAGTAGACGTCCGTCTTACAGCAGACGTGTGAATCACAAACAATTTCTCTGCTGCCTTGGGGTCAGTGTAGATCTCAGTGAGGCGCTTTCATGCTTTGACCGTTGATGTTTTCATCATGTTCCTGCAAGAAAAAATAAAAGGGCGAGGTGACTGAGGATTTGAAGACTTTGAACTCATAAAAATCACCCATTGTTCCCTCCACGCGCACACATACATGCGGAAAATGAGCACAGCCTACAGGAACAGGCTTTCAAAAGACCCCCCCAGAATCACAAGCGAGGTGTGTGCACACCATCCGACAGCTCCACTACCCTGGAGATGGACGCCACAGTGCACATCCTGATTTCTTTCCCTTCCTTGCAGGGATGTCAGACAATGTTCTGAGATCAGAGAAAAGCCTAATAATGGGAAGGGAGATGCCATTGGGTCTCCCCCACAATATTAACCTGTGCATATCAGTGTCAGAGAATAGTTACATTTCAAAAGACCTCGTTTCAGACTCTTATTTCAAATTTCACCATTTTCAATGAGACTTTTATTTCTGAAATTTAAAGGCACTCAATATCAAACCTTGGCAATTGTAAAACTTAAAAAAAAGCATGTAAAACAGTCAGGATCAGGTGGCTTGGTGGTGCAATGATTAGCATGATAGCCACACGCCTCTGGAAACCAGGGTTTGAGGTGCCGCCCTATGCAGAGTTTGCACATTCTTCCCGTGTCGTTGTGTGTGGTTTTGACCGGGTACTCAACCGTTCCCCATATAAGAAGAATGTGTCATAAAAGTAGATGGATAGACGGTTTTACCAATACAAGGATGATTGTAAATGTGTTATGTGTTGGGATTCATACATATCTAGGTGGAGAGAGACTTGGGCTGCATAATCACTGTCAGCAGTACTATTTAATCACCTTTTTAGCATTCATTCAAGATACACTATATTGCCAAAAGTATTGGGATACTTGCCTTTACACACAAGTCAGGTCAGGTTGAGCAGCATGCTCTGATGCAGCGTGTTGCCGCACCCACCACACAGTGAAACTGCTTGGGATCCCGGTCACCAACCCCCCAGGCAGATACACGGTCCAGTCCCACCCTCTGGAAATAGCCGTCCATCTGCCACACCCAGGTGTTACGTGGGCGTCCCCTCGGCCTGGTCCAGCCACTTGGGTCCTCAGCAATGAGGATCCTGAGAGGTGGATCACCCTCAGGAAATGGTGCCAAATGGTCGCAGTGAAGTAACTGATGCTCCCTTACAATGCAGTTTGCCACAATGCAACCGCTCATTCGACATGAGGTCAATCCAGCAGTACCCAAGGATTCTCAGAAAAGACGCCGTACCGAAGGAGTCCAGCCTTTGTCTCAGCTTACTGGATAGCATCCATGTCTCACAGACATGCAGCAAGACAGGGAGCACCAGGATTCTGAAGACTTGGACCTTCGTCCTCTTGCAATGATATCGGGAGCGTCACACACACCCCTTTCCGGCGACCAGACGGTGTGTCATGTGCTCACAGATTTGTCTAACAAATGCCTCCTTATCTGCTCTCAGAGCCGTCACAGCCATCCTACTCAGTTCCCAGTCCAGAGTGGAGTTGCCACCAAGTCGTGCCCTGCAACTCCTCTCGATAATATCCAGCGTGCCCTGCGACATGAAACACCTCCTTCTGGGAACACTGGCAACACCAACGCAACCCTCGGCAACCTTCGGGGTCTTATCATGGAAGGTCTCCCACAACTTTGACATCCCATTCTTAATATATAGGCTTTAATACACACTCCTTAAGACAGACAAGACCAGACTGAGATGAATTATCTGAACACAAACCATGTGCATCCACAAGGTTTAGGAGAGTGTTTATGGGATTTTTTGACCATTCTTCCAGGAGAGCATTTGTGAAGTCAGGCACTGAGGTTGGACGAGAAGGCCTGGCTCGCAGTCATCCCAAAGGTGTTCTATCAGGTTGAGGTCAGGGCTCTGTGCAAGCCAGTCAAGTTACTCCATACTAGGACTTGCTCATCCATGTCCTTATGGACCTTGCTTTGTGCACTGATGCGCAGTCATGTTGGAACAGGAAGGGGCCGTCCTCAAACTGTTCCCACAAAGTTGGGAGCATGAAATTGTCCAAACCGGCTTTGAATGCTGCAGCACAAAGTGTTCCTTTCACTGAAATGGGGGGCAAACCCGAAACCCTGAAAAACAACCCCACACCATAATTCCCCCTCCACCAAACTTTACACTTGGCACAATGCAGTCAGGCAAATACCGTTCTCCTGGCAACTGCCAAACCCAGACTCGTCCATCAGATTCCTAGACAGAGAAGCATGATTCGTCACTCCAGAGAACACGTCTCCACTGCTCTACAGTCCAGTGGCAGCGTGCTTTACACCACTGCATCCGACGCTTTGCACTGCACTTACTGATGTAAGGCTTGGATGCAGCTGCTCGGCCATGGAAACACATTCCATGAAGTTCTCTATGCACTGTTCTTGAGCTAATCTGAAGGCCATATGAAGTTTGGAGGTCTGTAGCTATTGACTCTTCAGACAGTTGGCGACTTCTGCACACTCTGCGTCTCAGCATGCGTTGTCCCCGCTCTGTGATTTTACGTGACCTACCACTTCATGGCTGAGTTGCTATGGCTTCCAATTGCTTCCACTTTGTCATAGTACTACTACCAGTTGATCGTGGAATATTTAGTAGCAAGGAATTTTCACTAATGGACTCATTGCACATGTCATGGCATCCTATCACGGTACCACGCTTGAATTCACTGAGCTCCTGAGAGTGACCCATTCTTTCACAAATGTTTTTTGAAGCAGTCTGCATGCCTAGGTGCTTGATTTTATACACCTGTGGCTATGGAAGTGATTGGAACACCTGAATTCCATGATTTGGAGGGGTGTCCCGATACTTCTGGCAATATAATGTAGATCAGGGGTGGCCAATCTTATTCGGAAAGGGCCGGTGTGTATGCAGGTTTTTGGGATAACCTGTAGGTCAGCTGTTCAAACCCAGGTGTGAGGACTGTTCAGCCAATCAGTCCTCTAATTAGTAATCTAATTAGGGAGTTGCAGCGAAAACCCGCATACACACCGGCCCTTTCAGGATAAGATTGGCCACCCCTAGTGTAGATCAATTTCAGATGACTACTGGTCTTTCTTAGCTAAAGCTGAAGTTTAATAACACGTATCTGTGTATAGAATGGGAGTTAGCAAGGCGATTAGGCTGGTTTTAGGGTGTATAAATATTATGTAACTAATAATGCTTATTTAGGTGTTTTTTAGGATCTTCTAGTAATTTACCTGCTGGTGGCTGTAAAAAATAAATATTTTTACACAATGATTTAGTACAGCGGTGGCCAGTCTTATCCGCAAAGGGCCGGTGTGTGTGCAGGTTTTTGGATTAACCTGTAGGTCAGCTGTTCAAACCCAGGTGTGAGGACTCTTCAGCCAATCAGTCCTCTAATTAGGGAGTTGCAGCAAAAACTATCAGTTTAAAAAAATTTAGTACATCAGTGGTGTCAGACTCCAGTCCTGGAGGGCCGGAGTCCTGCACATTTTTGGGTTTCCCCTCATTTAACACACCTGATTCAACTCCTTGTGCTAATTACCACACAGCTCTTGAGCTGAATCATTTGTGTGGGAACAGGGAAAGAGCTAAGCTACACAGGGCTCCGGCCCCCCAGGACTGGAGATTGGGACCCCTGTAATAGATGCTTACGTTTTACATTCAGTCACATGATTACACGCCTGTGCCTCGCTTCAGCCGCCTTGCCCAAAGGCTCGTTTGTCTAATTAAAAATCAGATGTGAACAATTAAAATCTTTAAAAGTGCCTCCACAGAGCCCTCTGCTGCTTTGTGGCCCCTTTTATCACTTTGGTGTAGCTTTTGTTATACAACTGCTTTCTGTGGAATATTACCAACTTTTTTTATATAGAGAACTTGTTTATTTTCTGTAGAATTCTACAATGCTTTGTCTCATTATTTTAAATGGTATTTGCCTATATTTGTTTTGGGATTTCAGGAACTTATAGGTCTGTTAATTTAAGGGAACAAAGGTGAAACTAAAAATAGCATTAGTTTAACTAGAGAGGAATTGTCAAGGCTGGTCACAGACAGGGAATCAGGCTAACAGGTGGGCGGGGCAATAGACACCAGTCACCTGAAATAGATTAGCTGAAACATTTTGATGACACTGGTTACACAGTTACGCAGTAGTTATGACTGCGGGCAGACTTATGTGTCCCAAAGACAGTAACTAAAGTAGAAAATCGCATAACACTTTTTTAAAATGAGAAAATAAAACAATGTATCCATTAAGTAATTACACTACAAAGCTGAAATAATGAAGAAGGTTGCTATGTATGGTTATAGGGATCTAGATGAATTCCCTGTATGCCACACAAGTCTAAACATTATAAAAATATACTGGAGATAAACTAAAGACTGAGAACCTTTCACAAATTTTATACATAAAGCTTAGTATTGGGTTTTCTTGCTGTAAAAATTTTAAATGGGCTGTTGAGAATAGCTGGAGGTCAGCAGGTTAAGTAATAATTATTCATCTATCTGCAATGGGATATCAACAATCATTTGGTCCCACTAGAGCCAGACTTCCTCTGTTAGCAGGAACGGACATTATATACCAGTCTGAATGCCATATGCAATGCACTGTGTCTATCTCTCAGCCCTAATTTATGCTACTTTTCGAAACGAGATATACAGTGCCTGACAAAAGTCTTGTCACTTAACCAAGTTGTAGGAACAACAAATAATAACTTGACCTGTAATTAAT
>JABJVO010000015.1:2533010-2550321 GCA_026770805.1 Boulengeromyrus knoepffleri | reverse complement strand
GGGGAGATGGGGGGGTGGGGGGGGGGTGGGGGAGGCAGGAGGGTAAGGCAATACAACAGACCTGTGTGTGTGGGGGTGAGATGGAGGCAGATCTATTTTGGCGCAAGCTTCAAAAATATAAAAAATAACGTGAACACAGTATGTGCCTGTTTGCACGATATCATGCTAACGACAGATCAAATATCATCGAAATGAGTGACATAGACAGGCACCATGCGAAATGAGTGACATAGACAGGCACCATGCAAAATGAGTGACATAGACAGGCACCATGCAAAATGAGTGACATAGACAGGCACCATCTGAAATGAGTGACATAGACAGGCACCATGCGAAATGAGTGACATAGACAGGCACCATGCAAAATGAATGACATAGACAGGCACCATCTGAAATGAGTGACATAGACAGGCACCATCTGAAATTAGTGACATAGACAGGCACCATGCGAAATGAGTGACATAGACAGGCACCATGCATTGAATACGTTGAACTGTTCTGACTAGTAACATAACGAAAGTTTCCGGTGGGAAAGCTACTTAGTTAATGCTGACAGACTTAAAGGAACCATGGAGAAATTTCTAGCTGCTGGTACTGTTATGAGAAAATGTGAGAGCAAAGCAATATCTAAAACGAGTAGAAACAAAATGTTTAAACGATAAATATGCTTCATTTGCCCAACTGCAGCCGCAATGAAATGCTTTGTGGTGCTGACCCCATATTACTCTCCATAGCTTGGGGGGGGCGCATCCCCAGATCTGGGGGTTAAGGGCCACCCTCAAGGGCCCACAGACATGTGCCTGTTCTGCCAAGGCAGGCACTCAAACCAACAACTTTCTGATCACAGACACAGAGACTTAGCCTGCTGAGCCACGCACTTTTTTTTTTAATGTAATTTTTTTTTTTTTCATGTAAAATTTTGTCAGAGAATGTCAATGAATACCCAAAAACACTTATTGCACAAGGCAAATTCTCATTAGAACATAGTTAGCATTAAGTGTTTTGAAGTGACTTCCCCAAAGTCTGGGCGTACCCTTCTGCAGAGGCCAGATGTCATCCTACCGCCGTTTTACTGATGATGTCATCCTACCACCGTTTTGCTGATGATGTCATCCTACCGACGTTTTACTGATGATGTCATCCTACCACCGTTATACTGATGATGTCATCCTACCGCCATTTTGCTGATGATGCAGCGGCCGGTTGGGTGAGCGTGGGACTACACTCATGCTCTCCGGGGGTCACTATCAGGATGTTTCGCAAAAGACCCTTCACTGAGTCCACAAGCATACTGAACCACATATTAATCCGGACCGAGTCAATAATGCACCTTACGAGTCCAATATGTTTAGTAAAATTGCTTAATGTGGTTTGAAGTTCACACATACAATGTAGGACCATCAAACTTAGCACATGCATAATCCCCCCCCGAAAAGAGATGGAACGATCTATAAGCATCAAACCAGTCTTTAATTTACGGTCCTCTTATCGTTATATATTGATGTCTGTATCCAAAGTTATTGTTAATTCATTAAAGTTGCTGAAATGCTCTTTTGTTATTGAAAACTGTTCCGGACCTCTGACTTTGTACGAAAATCTGCGCTAACAAACGCATTGCGCTAACAAACAGCGAATTCTTACCGCGTCAGAGTTACAGAAACTTCTGCTCATTCTGCATTCTCAAGTCTCATTGGCTGGGTTTCATTTCCGAAAGTTCACTGCTATTATTATGACAGAGAGGGATTAAACCACCGCTGGCATAATTAATTTGGAAGGGTACACAGACGCTAAGCAGTACTGGGAATATGAATGCATCATTAAAGAGACCATCTGCATTCTCATTGTCAGATATTATTTGGAGTAAGTGATTTGTGAAATATTTGATCATGAAAGGAAGTTAAACTGACTTAGACGCTAGATTTTTAATAGCAAAATAAAGTGAAAGGCATTTTAATGAGTCCTTTGGTGGTGTTCATCCAATAAAGCAAAATAATTCATTAATTTGTTTCATATACATATTCATGAATGATCTACTTGCAAGTGAGGGAAAAATCAAATGTGTGCACCTTCTGGAATAAAACCAAGCATAAACAAGAAGTGTAATATCGGGCATCATTCAATATGTCAATATACGTAAAATCACACTTTAATTTGATTTTTTTTTTTACTCATATGGTTTGTTATAATTCTACAAACAGCAAAACTAATAATTTTCACCTCGCAACAACAACTAGTCCCTGTCTTATGACGCAACATCCAATAAACAAGTACGATTAGCGTAATCAGTTTGATTAAAAAATAAATTCCAAGTTTGCAAATAACTAAGATAAAAATTCGGCAGCATTTAACATCTTTTCCATTTCTAACAATAGTGAAGCAATTCAATTCACCATTTAATAACGATACAGTATGTGGGACAAATATGTGGAAAAGAGAGGTTTAATTAAGCATGATAAATGAGGTTTTAATGTGCTTCTGTGTGATTACACGCAGAGGGTGGGGCTGTGCGTTATGCTGAGCGATTGCGCCCCCTAGTGCTTACAGCACGTACTGGCGGCGAGCTGTGGACAAATCGCATTACCTTTTTTGGCGTGATGTTTGTCATGGCCTCTGCTCTGCCTGTGTGCAGATTGCATGCCGCCCCCCCCCAACCAGATACCCAGGACTCCATCTGAAAACATGCTGCAACTAACTGGTGTCACTGAATTGTTCATTGTGTATGTGTGTGTGTGTGGACCAGGTATACCTTACCTTGTGGGGACTCAAATGACCCCGTGTGTGTCCATGGGCTGGCATCCCAACCCTGGGAGCTGGTGAGGGTGTCAGCCAGGGCCGCGGGGGCGCGTGTCGGCCCCTCAGAAGATGCTGCTCTGGGCACCTGCCCATTCTGCCCTTACCAGGATCCGCCCTGAATCCCCCCCTATCACAGCAGATTATGTTCTTTCCCGGAATCTCCCCACCTACGGCTGCTGTGTATTCTGTCCATTCATCGGCTGTCATCCTTCACCATGTTCCCATCCATGAGCAGCTGCTGTTTACTCATCTACATCGTTACACAAAGCAAACGTGCCATTATTCAGTGGAACACGAACGGACTAAATGAATCAGACCTTAAAGGAGCAGCAGTCTGGCCTGATCATGCGAATCCCATTACACACATATGGCCAGTGGCCACTGTATTAGGTACACCTACAGTAGGTAGTACTGGGTGTTACTGATTTTTTTTTCCCCCTCCAGAATTGCTTCAAGGAGGGAGGACTTTTATATTCAGAGAAGCCTTTCTGCACGCCACTGCTGTGCAGAGCTGTTATTTTTGCACTTGTGACCTTCTTGTTAGCTTCTCTGAGTTCGGCCGTTCTCCTTAGACCTCTCTCATTAACAAGCTGTTCTTGCCACTAACAAGGTTTTTTTTTTCTTTTGTATATTGCATCCTTTTCTATAAACGCTAGACTGCAGTGTGTGAAAATCCCAGCACGGCTGTCATCCCTGCAATGCTGGAGCTGTCATGTCTGCTTCAATAATCATGGCACGTTGGGATGCGATCATGTGCCTTAGCCATCCTAATGCTTAGCCAAACAGTACGTGAACCTCTTGACCCCGTGTGTGCTGTGTTTACTCAGTCGCAGCCCCATGATTCACTCTCTTGCACAAAGCATCCAAGGTCAGTTGAAAAACTGTTTGACGCAATGGTCATTAGAGAATGAAAAGGCTTTGAACTGGACACACTGGTTATCAGTGGGTCGACTCACCAGTCTGACAACCAAAGTAAACTGAAATGATATTGGTTTAGCCATTTGCACAAGTACAGGTACAATGGAAATTCTTTAGTTGTTCCATATCCCATTTAGCTCTCCTTTAAGACACACATATATACACAGGTTGAGAGCGATGTCTGGGGTACAGATGCAGGGTCAGCCCTTTATCTGGCACATCTGGAGCATTAAAGGACTTGCCTGAGGGCCGAACGGATATGTGACTATGTGGCTGAGGGCGGGATTTGAACTGAAGCCCTTCCGATCGCAGCCACAAAGGTCAAACCCACTGATCTAGTGCATTCAGACAGTACTGTTCCGCAGGACTGTCATCGACGCCTAATGTCCGCTGTTTTCAGCACAAAGTTGGGAAGGACATTGTAGACAAATCCCATCAAACCCAACTGGGTTTGCAAAGCAAATGACCCATTCCTGTTTCATTTCAGCCGTTCACAGCATCTTAACTTCAACTCCACCCTTTCCATTATTCACAGATTACGATGTCCTGATGTGTAAGCGAATCTCTGTGGTCCCTGCTCCAATCCATCTGCTGTCCAGGCGGAAGAGTATTAACAGGCTTTTTAAACTTCCACATTAAGCTTTTCAGCCATCAGTGGTGGTCTCTGGCTCAGCAGCTTTGGATCCTGTGTCTGTAGCCGAAAGGTTGCTGGTTCGAATCCGAGCCTTGGTGGAATGACTTCATCGTTGGGCACTTGAGCAAGACCCGTAATCCCCAGTTGCTCCAGAGGCTGTCTGACCCTGCTTCCTCAGAATGTGTGCCACTTACGATACAAGTGCCGGCTCAATAACTGGATCAAAGGATGATAAATTCATTAGGGGAAAAAAGGATGATCAAACAATATATGGCTGCAGATGTGAAGCAAAATCCACAAGCATTGTTGAGGAAGCTCCTGTCTGCTTCCAGATTGTCTCCATAATACTTGCTACCATTTCCTTTAATGTAAACCCTGACTGAGACCACAGCCGTCTCCATCTCAGACTCCCATCTGATGCCACTATCCCGAGATCATTTGATCTGCACGAGCGTGGCTCAGTCCCATAGGGGTGGGCGTCCGTCACTGATTAGAGGTCCGGTTGTCAGGAAGGGGAAGCCCGCCTGTAACGGAACTCGCCTGCAATCAGCAGCGCCGATTATACCGATGAAAAGATACGCGTTCTGCTTCCGCACGTTTGTCATGCTGGAATGGCAAAGAAGGACAAAGGCGGAAGAGGTGGGGGGTATCTGCAACCACCGCTACTCATGGGCGGGGGCTGAAGGACCATTGCTGTATCTGTAATCTGACTGACAGTGATTCACAATTCCTGTTTGTTTTTTCCTTCTTTTTTGTTTCTTCTTATAGAATCAAAAACTAACGACGTTTCATTGTATGTTGCGATTTATAGAATGTTTTAATAACGGGAACAAATAACTGTTATCTCTTCCGAGCCGGTGACGCCGCGGAGAGACTGGAGCAGAGGAACGCTGAGTACGCCGATGAGCCGGACCGTGGGTTTGGGGCCCAGGACCCGGGGGCCGGCCTACCGAAAAAGCCTTGAGCCTTCCAGGGCGCTGAAGCAACATGCGAGTGCGTGTTTCAGAGCGTCAACCCCTAGTTCCCAGCCAGGCCCTGGCACTGGAGACCCTGCCCAGCAGTGAGGAGTTCTGGATGGGGCCCATAAAGGGGGCAGGATCGCGGCAGGGTGGGGGCTGAGTTTCAGATGTATATGGGGAGTGTATTCTGTTAGTTAACGAATGTCCCTGTCCTGGGTCTCACCATTATTCATCTCAAAGCACACACCGAACCCCCCCCCCGCAGTGATTATCACTGACCCAAGGGCTCTTACACTCCGCAAAGTAGGACAGTAAGTCCTGAAAATCCGCATTGCCAGGTGAGCGTCCCGGGGGCCGTTTAAAACCCCCCCGGCTGACAAGGCCAAGCAGCATCTGAGAAATAACATCGCCGCAGAATGAAGACGAACACCGCTTAGCCTAAGTAGAACCTTGAATTCTGCCTCCCTTCCATTAAAGCACAGCCCTGGGGTCCACTCCATCTTCCTGCCAAAGAACACCGTCGCCAGATTGGTTCGACTCCCTTTGTCGTCTGAGTGCTGGATCCCTGGGACCTACATTACCGGTAATTTTACCTCCGAGATCAATGAATCCGGCGGGTGACCTGTGATCGGTGCGGGAGCCCATGTTATCATCATGATCGACGACACCGGCTAATAGACGCCGGCTTGAACCTACAACCCGGAAATTGATCTTCATTTTCTGCCGGAATCATATCCTCACAAATGGTATTGACCCGCTGGGCTGTCATCTGCGTCCGATCAGCACAGTGAAGCCAAACAATACAGCCTCCCTCTGTAATAAGCCACCATATGACATTATCTGTAGGTCACCGCGTGAAGGGACTGAATACCAAATCGCAAATCGGCATTCTTCTCAGTGATCAGATGTAGCCTCGCTCGCTGCCCCTTTAATATTTGTTTAATACACTGTCACAGGCCTTCATGACACTGAAAGTGGCCGCACATTTCAATGCGCCGAGCTTCTGTACCCACAGACAGTTCGGACTGTTTACAAACAGATTAACGGAACAAAAAGGTGATTTATAGTTGAAAATTCAGTTAAACTACAATGCTGATACATCAATTATCTCAATTTGGCAACTTAAAAAAATAAATATTATAAACTCGCTTTTCCTGAACATACAGTGTGTCACTTCCATACAAAAATACGTGTTTTATACAATTAAAAAAAGCCCATAAAAATCATGTTTTTGTATAAAAGTCCAACTAGTAGTAATTGTGCTGGTTGAAGTATGAATGTCCATATTACATTGAAGTATGAATGTCCATACTACATGAAGTATGAATGTCCATATTACATTGGAGTATGAATGTCCATATTACATGAAGTATGAATGTCCATATTACATTGAAGTATGAATGTCCATATTACATGAAGTATGAATGTCCATATTACATGAAGTATGAATGTCCATATTACATCAGCTTACATACACATCAGTTCTCAGTGTAATGACCAGTATTAGTGTGACTGTGCAGCAGGTGGCTATAATAATCTGCCTTTCGTTGGGTAACAGTGGCTGATCTGAGCTGTTACAGCTCAGTTAGAGCTCAGCTCATCTGACAGGTGCCTGACAAACGGTTCTCTTTGCATCCTTCATATTGTCACAGTTCTCCAGTTTGGATTGCGGCTCCCATCAACAATCTGGTGGGACCACCTCCATAATGATCTGGAGGGACCGGTTCATCCAGTCTGAAACGATGAAAAACAAATAATGAGGTCATCTTTTCTTGATTTATTTTTACAATTTTTGCTTTACTGTCAGCTTGGAATTACCTTGGGGGGGTGGGGGCAGGATAATGGGAGATACCTTACAGGACATAAGATCAAGCACCTAGTGAGGAGTAGGACCGCCTTGTCCCCACGAACAGCTGCATTCCTTCTTGGAATGCTGTCATACATGTGCAGAACTGTAGTGTGTGGTGGGAAATTGGACCATTCTTCAAGAAGCAGGAAATCTACTTTGTGCTCCGGAACTTCCCATAATGGCTCAATGATATTTAGATCTGGTGATTGAGGAGGCCAAAGAAGGCATTTGACTTCATCTTGGTGTTCATAAAACCACTCTTGAATCAATTTAGCAGTATGTATGGGGGCATTTCCATCTTGAAATATGGGGATATTATAAGGGAATAGTGTTTGCATCACAGACTGCACCTGATCCTGTAAAATGGCCTGGTACACCTTATATGAACATGCAGAAAAGCCATCAGACCAAATGACTCTCATACCAACAGGCAAAGGCGTCCATTGGCTGCCTCAAAACATAAACCCGTGCAGGTAAGGCTGAAAGAAGACTTGTCAGACTATGTTACTTTTCCATCGTTCATGTTATGTGCTCATTACACCAGATCAAGCATCTCTGTACACAAGTACCTTCCAAATGACTGCCCCTCTCTAAATACTTCCTTTATGAAGCTCATCACTTACAGTTTTTGTTGAGACTGGGCCAGGGAGGACCTGATTCAGTCCTGCAGTCATTTCAGAAGCCGTACTTTAGCATTAAGAACTATCCTATTAAGTGTCTGCCTGTCCCTGCTGGTGAAATTCAAGATGAGGTCATTGTTCTTCTTTGCTGGAAACATTATTATTTATTTTTTTTAATCCAAAGTGACGGACAATTTAAAAAAAGCAGAATAAACAAGCAATTAGGAGTTAAGGGTCTGGCTCAGGGACCTAATCGTCAATCAGGGGATTTGAACCAACAACCATCCAATTATAGGTTTCCTAACCCACTGAACCATCCAATCACAGGTGTCCTAACCCACTGGGCCATCCAATCACAGGTGTCCTAACCCACTGGGCCACATGCTTTTGCAATTGTGTGTCAGTTGCTTCAAAGTAAAAGTCCCTTCTCATGCAACATTTCTGTTATTTTGTCCACCCCCTATTTCTGTAATCTTATGCGAAGTAGTATCTTGGCCAAGAGGCATTAAGGCTTTTACTTAATAGTGGCATCTTACCGTAGGACTTCTGTAGCCACTTGGGTTTATTGTTGAACACAATGAAGATGTAGTAAGCCGGAATTCCAGTCAGGCTAATCACCAGGCCGATCCCGGTGTTGAACGGGTCCGAGTAGAGAGAGAAGAAGACCATGAAGAAGCAGGTGGAAGAGAAGACAGCTGGGATAAACAAAGGCACCTGGAGGGAAGGAAGGAAGGAGCACGACGATAAGCGAGTGACATTTCCTAATCATCATTTGTATTCATCACACTAATAATGTAACAGAATGCTTCAGGATGCGCTATGTTTGATGTCATAGATACGCTTATATGGCCTTATCTGAATTCTCTGATTTTTATGCTCTCCCACAGACAACTGTAGGGTTCGGACATCCGTTTTTAAGCCCTTATATTTTGGACAGAATGGAACTTGTTTTAACTGCATCTGGTGAATAAACATGGATTGTAATTAACATTAATGTTGGGGAATCACTGTTTCCGCATGCAAATGTGTCTGTTAAGAAGTCTCTGCACTTCACAGCATTTTATCAGTAACCTGCTGTGGAATAATAACCGGCTGCTACGCAACCAAAAAAAAAAAACACCTATAAAATGTTAATATAAATACACTATAAAACTTTAATTCTCTTTAAATCTCCAAACACAATTATCACTTGATCATTTTTTAAATTATTTTTTAGCAAAGATATGTAAATGCAGCTGGTCCCTTGGAGAGAAACTGACTACAAAGGTAACTAAATTTTTTTTTGGCTATTTCTTGTGTGTGTGTGTGTGTGTGTGTGTGTGTGTGTATTCCCCTCCCCCCAACAAGATTTGACTAGGAAACTCAATGCCAAACGTGTTGAAATAACGATGAGTTAAACCTCCTCAGCAAAACCTCCGGGAACAGTAATTACAGGCTGTCAGAAGGCATTATATTTGCAAATGCTGTTACCTACTGACAGTGATGTTAAACGACTGTTTAGATCTCCTCTAAAAATAATCCTAAAGTAAAGTGATTCTAATTATCTTTTCAGGATTTCAGGGTCGCCGCTGAGTGTTACCTTAAAGGGACGGTCCATTTCCGGGCGTTTATATCTGAGGTAAATTAGTCCTAGGACAGCGACCCCTATGAAGAGCCAACGCATGAAGCTCATGAAGTTGAGCAGACTGTAGATGTCCCCTGAAAACAGGATCAGTATCGTCAATGGATACTGCAAAGGAAAGAGCGCAGGAAATGAGTGAGAGACAGCTTAGCAGTCATTTAGCGTCTGTCACCCTCCGGTGATTAGCTAATGTCACATGTGTTAGCTTAGCATTTAGTGTTAGCAACGACACCTACTGTTTACAGTTAAGCGATTATGAGAAATCAGAAAACAAAGGCAGGCATTCAGTGAGAGGCCAACTTATTAGTAATTATATCTCTAAGTAGGGGTGCGGCTAGAGATTCGGACCCCATGAGAGCATATTATATCAGGCCACCAACCCAGAGCAACCCAATCGTGTTCCAAAACATGTTTTTTAGGGCCCCTGAAATCACGTAGCACTTTTCTTTGCTTTTAAAACCTCATAAAGGTTTGACGCCATTTTCGTCCTCACCAGAATTAAGACGGCAGGAATCGGGGTGTGCCGGCGGATGTGGATCATGGAGAGGATTTCCGGGAGCTGACCTTCTCGAGAAGCCACATAGAACATCCTAAAGGAACCGAACCAGGAGCAAAGAACATAGCTGAGTAAAGCTGCAAGTGACGTCCCTCATGGGAACAGGGAGTCGTGAACTGCCTGTGGAAATGTGATCCACACCATGGGTAATGTAGCAGGCAGTGGATGGATGGATGGATTGATGGTTGGATGGATGGATGGATTTATGGATGAGTAAGAATTCAGTTAGTAAAGAACTGACTTGCTTTCCACAGCCGAGAATTAATCCATAGGCGACACTTTAGCTTTAAATAACAAATTTATAAAGGGTGTTTATGGTTCATAATCAATATTATTGGTGAGCTGTCAAATCAAATCAAATTTCTTTATCAAATTCACAGCAGAACAGCAAACAGTGGTAGATGTAGGAAATGTAGAAATGACTTTCCCTGAGACCTACATGTAATAAGTAATATATAATAAGTAAAAACAATAAAATAGTCATTAAAAATAATAAATTGGTAAAAACGTTTTTAGGAGGAGGCCAAAGAAGGCATAAAATATAATGATAAATAAATCTGCAGTTGAGTAGCTATTGAGGTGTGTTACTTTGTCTGTGGGAAACATTTTCTGTATAGCTGTAGTGCTGCACTCGTTAGAATATCCACGCCCAGATCTATCCAGGTTCTATGCCTCCTTCTGCTATTCAGGGTCACATGGGCCCACAATCTGTTGCTGGCTCAAGGAATAACCCAGGATGGGGTGGAGGGGGAGGCAGAGGAAACCCCATGATGACAAGCGGAGAACATGCAAACTCCACACACATGGAGCCATGGCAGGGAACGGACCGCAGCTCCCCTGAGGAGCCGGGCGGCGGTACCGTGGTACTGCGTCACCATACAGACTGTTATCATCCATACTGAATGAGTAGAATCTAAGTTCTAGGTGTGGTATCATTAGAGCAATTAAATATCGACTCATTAAAGACTCTGCCCACCTTGAGATGGCAAACAGGCAGCCGTTCATGGAGCCAAGGCAGGACAGCGAGACGAAGACGGGGACAGCGACAGAGAAGCTGCCGAAAAGTTTCTCTGCAAAAGTCTGCAAACGAGTCAGAAGCAGAAGTCGGCTAGTGTCTGGAGGGGGGGGGGGCGGCTGCATGCGACACTTACTGCTGCATTACTGTGACCAGATTTATAGATATATATGCCTTGAGAAATTTACAACAATGATCACTCACCTGTTACTTTTTCTCCTTGAAAATTTCTTAATGCATATATCTTCATAAATTTGGTAACACTTTACTTAAAGCAGTCATTATAATGCTTTATAGATACCTTCATAATGCGTAATAATGCATTCATAATGTATTATAAACATGGCTAGAACTATTTAGAAAAAGGCACATTATAGCCATGTTTATTATGCATTATGAATGCTCTATGAACCTCTCATCTATAATGCATTAAAGATACCTTTATAACGCAGTACAAAGCATCCTTAATGCTTATACCTACCATTATAATGCTATAGTGCTATAGATGGTATCTTCATAAAGCATTCATAATCAATAATAAACATGGCTACAATGTCTTTGATAAATGTGTGTGTATAACACTTTATGACTTTATGGCTAGGGATATGCCCTTGTAACCAGAAGATTTCTGCTTTGAGTTCCCGGTCCCAGGTGCTGAAATAGCTGCCCCCTGCAATGTCACAATGTGACATATGGGTTACATCCAGAGGACACATTTAGTTGTTGTGCACTGTGTGCTATGGTGTGTTACTATTGACGACTAATCCCTTTCCCCCTTTTATGAATGCATTATAATGCATTATGAAGTTATCTATAGCACATTATTAGGGAGCAACACGTGGCTCAGTGGGCTGTGCCTATAATCAGAAGGTCGCCAGTTCGAACCCATCTTCGGCACGTCTGTAGGTCCTTGAGCAAGGCCCTTAACCCCCAGCTCCCTGGGCGCCGCAACAGGGGGCTACTCTCTTCCTTACAAAGAGCAAGTTGAGGGGGGTATAAAGAGAATTTCCCCATGGGACCAATGAAGTATCAATTATTATACATGGGTGCTTTACGTAAAGTGCTACCGTACATTTTTTGCATATACTTTCATATTTTTCTTTTCTTTCTTTTTTGTTTCTTCTGCATTATCACTGGAGGGGCTGACAAATTTTGATGGTCACGAACAATGACAGTACACATATTCTATTCTATTTTGTCATACTCTACACTGCAGGATTCCTAGCTGAGTACGTACCACAGCCACGGCCTCTGATGCCAGAAGCTGCTCGGCAGACATCACCGTGTAGTAGGCCACGTTGATCAGCACGTAGCAGAAGGTGACGATCGTCATGGAGATGCATATGGCCAGAGGGACAGTTCTGAAGAGGGCAACTTGGCTTCAGTTACCCTGCTTAGGAAAGCCACTACACACAATGTGAGATTGTGGGACGATGCAAATATGTACCACAAAAGAATCTGACAATATTACTGGAAGGCTTTCAGACAAGGTCCCCTGAAAAGCACTGGAATCACTATACGTGCGTAAGCACTGTCTTGAATTTGACGTTATGAGCCAGAAGTCTAGGAAGTACAACCACAGACGGCCATTAAGCAAGGTCACTGTCTATGTCACATGATGTGCTTAGTCTACTGTAGGGCACATTTGATATAAAAATTAAATGCAACAACAATTCTTTTTCGTCAGCGCCTATGTGAACATTGTATTAATTTGTACAGATTGTTGCCAGAAATAACAAAGCAATACAATCAAAGGCACAGAAATCAGAAACAGAAGGTCATGAGAAAATTAACAGGTTACACAGGAGCTTGTAAAAGCAGATTAACCAGATTTACACTGACTAGCTGACTAGGTAATTTTACGTTAATTGCATCAACACCTGCTGATTGTATGCTGAAGTGATCCACACACGTTTACTATGGAGTTAATAATTGAAAAATAACCTCACAGCCTGGTGGATTATCTCAGAATATTAATGACCGCACTTCCCTTGAGGTGTAAAGAAAACGGCAGTGATTCTCTCGCTGTTTGGCCCTGACTCTACGTACCTCAAGCTTCCCAATTAAATATTAAAAAAACAACAAAACGCAGTGCAAGCTGTAGCCTTTAGCTGCAGATGCTGATTATAAGTTACACTGCTCAGCGCCTGCAAAAGTTCGCCAGAGATGAGCCACTAAAACCATCTCTAGGAACCTGCGAGGAACGGTGATACAGAGAGGACTGGGAAAGGGGTCAGAGCAGGAAGCAGAAGAGATGGACAGAACAATCACAGATTCAGATGAGAAGGCAAAGAAGGAAACGATCACCGTTAGAAAAGCGTCGGCAAAATGCTTAAAAATCTAATAAAAGCCTTATGACACGTTAAACTTATTAAAAAGCAATACATAATGCCGTACTTCTTATGTCAGTCGCAAGAGATAACATTTATAAAGTGGTCTATTGTAGATATTATTGGGCAGCAGATATTGTGTGTGCGTGTTATCAAATTCAGAGGCTCGTTATGCAGTGATTAACCACCGGGTGTTTGTCAAGAATGCCGTTCTGTGCTTTAAAAAGTCTTAATACATAAAGTTTCGGCAAAACAATAAGGAAAAAGAAAGTTGTTTTCTACTTTTTGATCTCATGGAGAGTCTGATAGCCCTTAAAATATCAGATTGTCTGTCTGAAGTGAAAACATACCTTTCAGGGTTTTCTACCTCCTCAGTAACGAAATTCAAATAGAACCTGCAGGGTACAGAGGTACTATGTCACCACGGCAACACAGCTGCAGGACAGCTTGTAAAGACCATCCAGCAGAGAGCACGAGAAATGCTCAAACTTTGTAAAAGAATAACAAACAAATATAAATAACTACACATTCTCAGTACGCCTTTAATTTACAATAAATATCAAACATCTTAAATGTTAAACCGAAAAACATTAAAATTAGCAGGAACGGCATTGATTGGTTGCCATGTGAGTCATTTATTTGTTTCTGATTATGTATCAGTCTTTAGGCAGAAACGAGGCTGGAAAGGCGAAGGAGAAGAAAAATAGCAGGATATGTCACCCACCATCCGGCGTATGCGTACATCCCCGAGTAGAATGCCAAGGGTAGACCTGAGACTTGGACATTGTTGAAGTCAAATGCATTCTCGAAGTTTTTCGTTTCACCTGCAGCAAGAAATGTCACACAGATGCATCATTTGGGAAGCAGGAAACAGCCCGCAAATAAGATGCCTGGGATGTGTCATGGCGTGTTGATGTCTTCATGAAATCGGTAACCATGGCTTGGCAGCACCATACCTTTGAAGAGCTGGACCACCCCCGGGATGATGATTACGCCGATGGCGAGGAGTTTGCTTAACGTCAGAACATTCTGTATCCGTGCAGTCCAGCTCACGCTCAGACTGTTCAGGTACATCACTGTGGCTGTGTGAGAAAGTCGGAGGTAAAGTGTGATTTTACCCATGATGCACTGGACAGGTATACTCCACAAAAAAAAAAAGTCACCTTAAATCAGGTAAAAGTTCACTGTGATGCAAATTCTGCATGAAAATAAGTTTTACATTTTAATATTATTATCCAGTATCATCAAACAGAAACACCAAGCATAACCTATATAGTTATATGGAATAACCCCGAGTAATGAGGGGTGTGGCTATGTCTCGAGGGAGAGTCAGGTGACCACAGATTTGCCTGAGTTCTCACTGAAGCAGGGGTCTCAAACTCGTCCTGGGGGGGCGGAGCCCTACACAGTCTTTGGTTCACCCTCATTTAACACACCTGATCCAACTCCTTGTGCTAATTACCACACAGCTCTTGAGCTAAATCATTTGTGGTGGAACAGGAAAGTTCTAAGGACTGGAGCTTGGGACCCCTGCTCTAAAGTATATAAATCTTTGTTGTATTGTGTTTTTTTTTTCTTTTTGCCCCAGTAACCTTTAATAATCATAGCAGTGCCTTGCTCTGCAAATGCCTCCTGCCACCGAATTTCTGCATTTATAAGCAACTTCGTCGTTCTTTATGTGAATCCAGCGCCTTGTTGCCACTTTTATAATTAGCCTGACCGCTAGCCACCGAAGGGGTAACTTCGCAAATAACCATCAGTGTAGATTCCCCATATGAAGGGGCTGTGATCCCATGCTCACTGTATCCAAAACCCATCCGGTCTACACCTGTGCCTGCTTTTATTACGGAATATCCAAACATATCCCTGAATCTCGGTAATTCGTACGTTTCTTAGCCCCGATTTGTTTTGCCCTGCATCCACCAAGCATATCAACAATTCTCACACTCCTCCATGACCTGGTAAAATCTGTTCCGAGTGAAACCACCTCGTATCGATGCCTTTATGACTAATCTGAGCAACTTCCATAAATCTTATCATGGGGAACCATGTATTTTTTTGTTGTAATTGCGTTATGTTTTTGCGATAACATCACACAGAGGGAGAAACAGCCCGCAGCTGTAATACACGCACATACACGGTAATTTTTTAAGCAAAGTATAAGGTCATCTTTAAATATTTATCAGAAGCTGCGAGCAGAGTTCATCTATAGACTTAAACAAAATATGCGTGAATTATGCTGGAAAATAATATTCTGAGCGACTTTCCCCTTTTTTTTTTGGCTGTACAATTTGCGATTATACTGACAAATAATGCAGTCAGTTTTTTATGCAAACGACAGAGTAAAAGCATGCATTTGATCATTCAGTTTATTACTTATTTATTAAGTTAAAGATATTTTAAGCATATTTACATCAGCATTCCTTTAAAGGACGGAGGGACGTAAAAGGCGGATTACTTATGCCGATGGCCGTGGCGAGTTTCACCGCAGTTTCAGGGACCCCGCATGGCATGAATATCGGTTCCAGGATGTAGCGCCCAAATGCCAATGAGATCACAGCCAACCCTGCGGGCCTTTGGAGAAAACGGTATTAAAATCCACAGGGCTAATTTCACTCTCCGTGTTTTCTGAATTGCTGTTACAATATTAAAAAGGCATATCATATTTTTGCCGTGTCCCCCACCCCGTGACCCTGACTAAGATTAGAATATGGATGGATAGATAGATGGATGGATATTTTTACCATTAATATAAATAGCACAATTTCAGTTTTTTGCCATTAATATAAAATCCAATATTCCAGTTTTTACCGCTAATATAAATTGCACTATTCTGGTATTACGCACACATATGTGTTACTCACCTTATTGCAATCAAATCAGCCCAAAGCCTTATAAAAGCTACTTGTGGACCGAAAGCTTCAAGTACGTAAGTGTAGTGACCGCCGGATTTCTTGATGCACGTGCCAAGTTCTGCGTAAGACAACGCTCCTGGGGAAACAATATCGGGAAGTGAATCGATACCAGAACAAGGGCGCAGCGGTCAAACAAAAATCACATTTCTAAAATGGAGACACACAATGAGTATTTTAAGTACTGTACAATGTCCGTAACAAGTGCCAGAAGTTTTAATCGTCTTCATTTCCGGAAGTCTAGTAGACGATTGGTTTGCTTTTACCAGATGATTTTAGCCAAAGTGACATACATTTAAGGAATCAGGGTCAGACAGTCCCTGGAACAGTTGGTGGTTAATGACCTTGTTCCAGGACCTGACTTTGAAATCCCTGTGCCGACCTGGGGACTCAAACCACCGCCCAAGGGGCTGCGATCTATCAGCCTGAAAAGCACACTGTGCCCCTAGAAGACGGTGCTTTGTTTTTGGGAGGACATGTTCCTGGCGTCGAAGGTTTTTTATTTTACATTTCGAGGACCTGAGAATTATGCCATTAACCACAGAAATCGTTGCAGGCTAAAAAGGGGAATTTCCTCGACAAGGTATTTAAGAGACGCTACTACTACACCTAAATATCGCTGTCTGAGAAAAATGTCGTTCTACAAGTCGTTACATAATCAGATTGATTCCAGCTCAGCTGTAGAAATAGGGCTATTAAATCTTTTCACTTTCCATTTGCATAAAAGTAAACGTACAGTATTATTAGACAACAACGTGTAGGAACTGTCCCAAATTTTGTTGTTTTTTCTTCCTTTTTTATCATATTCCCAACATTCAAACTTGATTTTTTTTTTTTTTTAATTGGAGATAATATAAATAGGAAAAAAATACTTCTAAAGACTTCTAAAGATCTTACAGTGTAGACAGAGACATGTCTAATCTTCCTTGAAAAAGCTGGGGAACATAATCCAAGGCATTAAACAGTGTGGAAGTCTACTCATGCAGACCCCCCCCCCCCCCCCCCCCCCCCCCGCCCCCCCCCCCCCCCCCCATTGGGTTTGTCCTTGCCTTGTCTCTCGATCGCCCCACAGCACGGCCCAGCGCACGTGGGTTTTCCTTCTGT
>JABJVO010000015.1:2507008-2525226 GCA_026770805.1 Boulengeromyrus knoepffleri | reverse complement strand
TGCCCATATGGACCCATGGTGTCCCATATGGTGTGTTATGACCTCTCATGGGGGCACTTGTGCCTAATATTTATATACAGCTGTATAACTACATATATTTAGCGACACTTTTATGCAAAATGGCAGACATTTTTTGGAGAAAGCTGAGTCCGAAAGTCCCAGGAGCTACTGGGGGTTAAGGGCCTTGCTCAAGTACCTAATAACGAAATCACTCTGGGATTTGAACCACCGCCCTTCTGATCACAGGATCCTTTAACTTGAGGAAATGATTCAAACACCAGCCACCAGTGCTGGAATGCAGCGTGGATACATCGCTAAACTCTTTATGACTTTGTGCTTTTGCCTTACTGGTAATCAACAGCATTATTTTTTTTTCTTATTGTGAGTTAATATATCCCCACTTCTCAGTGACAGCAGTATTCAACATGTAATTCTAGTGACCTTCCGTGTCTAAATTACTCCTCAGAGACCCTGACTGAAGCCTCCGTGACTGACATCTTATCTATGGTGTACCATGACATACGTCCTGGAGTAGACGCTGCATAGCAGTGTCCGGGATAATTGCTGAAATTGAACATTAATGGGCCAACAATAATTTCCAGAAAGAAGATATAGTATTTTATTAACAGGGAACAATGCAGGAAGTTCTGTACAAATTCACCTACCCAGCCTTAGATTACCGCCTGTAATAAAAGATTGTCAGCAAAAATTACTAGAGAGTACCGTAAACAAGTTTCTAGTTACCCATTCAACTTTCGCGTGCTTTAAGGCAACTGAAATTACAGCTTCTTTTGTGGTGTCAAATGTTTGGACGCATACAAAAACACAGGGATATATAAGCACAAACAGTGTTCTTTCAGCATGAAATCTGTACAGATACCCGTCACTTTGCTGGCTACAAATACACCCCTAGTATGTGTCAGGTCAAAAGGAACAAAACTCACTTGGTGAACTCACTGGATTTCAAACAACTTTAATGAACTTAGACAAAATGAACTGCAAAAATCTCTTCTGCAAACTGCATGCCCAAAAAAATAATTATGAAACTGGAAGATCGCTGGATCAAATCCCAGTTTCGGTAAAGTGATTTTACCGTTGGGCACTTGAACAAGACCCTTAACCCTCAATTGCTATAGGACTGTTTGACCCTGCTTTCTGAAAAATGTACCTCCCTTTAGACAAAAATGTCTACTAAAGAAATAATAAAAGCAATTAAAAAAAAAATGTACTGCAAAACAACTATCCCTGTGGAAAAAAAGGGGGGAAAAAATCACTTTTATTTTACCTCCACAAGGAATAAGGGTCAATGTCATTTTATTAAATGCACTTAAAAAGGATAGATCTTTGTTTGTTAATTGTGAGGTAATTGTTGTGTTTTAGTTACTCTTCCTCCCGGTCTTCTAACAGCTTGATAACATCGAGGGTGGGGATGCCGCATTGAACTGACATGGTGGAATCAGTCCCGTCGACATTTGGTTGAACTTGCAGCTTAATTTCTGCTCCTTTGCCTTGCCATGCTAATGCAGATACCAGGTTCGCCTGCTAGCCTAGAGTGACGACGACACCTACAGTACAAGTTCACAAACTGGCAGTACACGGCAAAAGCAGTATGTACCATAATCACCGCCCTTATAATTCATAATTCACAGGCAGATAACTTTGGGGTGTGTGGAATTAAAGGAAAAAGTCAAATCCGTGAGCACTTAGCTTCTGTGAGATATTTTTTGTTCAATTATTGAACGGTACTCTGAAGCACCGCTTCCTGCCCTACCCAGACACATCTCCCGCCAGGGGCACCAGTTACCAAAATGAACACAGCACCACTGGTTAACGCCACAGTATGAAATATAGATCAGTCACTGGGGGGGAACAATGTAAAATATTTACAGCATTGACAGTTCTTATATGTCACTTCCCTGCTGGAAGTTTTTTTGGAAAGACTGAATGATGAATTATTTACCACCATCTGTCAAAAGATAACGCTCGCCACTTGAGCGAGATGCGAACAAACAGTGACCGCAAACATGGAAAAAGAGGAGACGTACGGTTATTTAATGCGCCGCTTTGGCTGACAGCATAGATGCTTACGCTTGGAATGATGTACATTTTGACAGACGTCCACCTGTATGATTATCTGGGCCTGCAACTTCGGCCAATCAGAGCTGGCCTAGGACTGTTACCGCCGGCAACATTCTAGTGTGACCTCAAAAGGATTTTTGTAAGAGTCTCGTTCAGTTCCTCATTTTGATCCTTCAGCGGGTGAATTCCGAACCACAAACCGAAGGCGGGGGACACATTCTGAGTCAGGACTTGTTTGATACAGTAAACTAGAAAAAGTAAGGGACACAGAAGGTGACAATTAGTGCCAAAAATCTTCTCTTGATGATGAGTTCTGTTAGAAAACATAAGTGGCATCCCGGCCACAGAAGGCTATCCAGGCCAGGCAGCGGAACGCGGCCTTGCAGTGTGACTCAGGCCGTACTGGCAAGGTAACGTGATACTAATGTTTTTTCAGCATTCTACACATGGCTAATACCATATTATTCACATGCGGGTATTATTTTAAAGCTCTCACTACTCATTATATCAGTGTTTCCCAATCCAGTCCTCTGGGTCCCACGGCCGGTCCATGTTTTTGCTCCCTCCCAGAATAATGGGTGGAAAACTTCAGCAGTGTAGCCTGGCACCTGCAGAATCAGAGCTTCTTCCAGTGTTCCCTCCAAAGCCATTGCTTTCCTCTACAGCACATGTACCTACGAAGTCCTGCATGATTTCTCATAGTGTGTGACGGCCAGCGTGCATGTGTGTGCAGCAAATGGCTGCTGTCCCATGCAGGGTGTCCCCCGGCCTCGTGCCCAAGCCCACCCCCGCTTGCTGGGACAGGCTCTGGGCTTGTGAATGCTGGAAAGGTAGGAAATAAATGGATGTCAAAACTCTCAAAAGTCATTCGATGTTAAGCACTGACCCAGAAACGGAAATCTGCATGCATGTGGACTTGGGTTCAATCTGGCTGGGAAAAAGAGAGTTCTTCTTTGTTGATTTAGTTTTTAATGTATCTTTATTGAATGCTCTGAGAATAACAGGGCCGAGGGTGCAGGGTCATTGCCCACGTCTGGAGATCGAGTCAGATGACCAATCTGTTTGATTTCTGGCACGTGTAACTTGTTTCAACATTGATGTATGAAATTCTGTCATGCGAATGCCACCAAACTGGATCCGTACCGGCTGGAGCTCTGAATGAGCGTTTGTCAAAGGTGGCTGTCTTTGTCCCCCCCCCCGACCAAACAAATACTGTGAATGCTCTTTTCTGTTGTCATGTAAGTTTTTAAGGTGTCACTGTCACAAACAAACAGCTACCCAACACAGGCAGTGTGCTCACTTCTAAATACTTGTATCGGTATCTGTTATTGCTGAGGGTGTGGTGTGTAAAATGACAAACATTCATTAACATACTGTCCTGATCAGCACAAATTTGAATACTTTTAAGGAAATGAAGCAGAGAAATAGATTTGAAATTATGAATACAATTTATAATTTGAATTTGAACTTACAGTATAATGGCAATAGTAATGTTGCATGTATTCTGTAACTTTTTGGCCTGGAACCAAGTCCCTAATTTTACTTATATACTAAATAAGCAGTAGTTTGTTTATGTTAGGATGACTCGGAGGTCCTATAAGGCAACTGCAATAATAAAAGTATGTTCTGAGAAAAGTGCATGACAAAAATTGAAACTTCACGGCAGGGAATCATTCAAAGTGTACAATTATTATATCAGCATCCCACAGAATCATCACAGGCCTGTCACAGGGATAAAGTCCGGATGCTCACGGTGGTAATTGGCACCTGTGCAAATATAACGGGGAAAAAAAACCCCAAAAGCTTGGTGAATTGTTTATCCTTGTATAATGTCACATTTTGAGTTCTTACACAGCTGCTTGCCATTTGATATAAAGATTACGTATGCCACATTTCCTGACGAACCCGCACGGAAATCCCCGACTGGACTGAGACGCGAAGTGGTCACCGTGGAGACGAGATGCTGCTCTGGAAAGTAATATGGCGGCAGGAGAGTGAGATTAACATTCCCCTTCAGCACAGTGAATTCACGGGTGCGGTGGATGACGGGCAGCCGTGAAGCTCTGACCGCATTTTCCTGCTGTACGAGGCATTGTCGTTAATATTTGTTTGCGTTAGATTATCCAGCTGCTTAAAACTTGCACTCAAAATGCTCAAACTGGATAAAGCAAATTTTAATTTAGCTTTATTTGTGCAGTTACAGGTTTCACATTGATATTTTTTTTCAAAATAATCTTATCACATCTCACTGTATATGAAATTTACCAGATGCTGACAAGGTGCTAAATATATTTAGCAGATGCTAAACAAAGGGTGTGGAAGTCCCACAACTTTGCCAGTGAAAATATTTCTATTAGGAGTTCACCCAATCCCTGGGGGGCAGGGCACCTCCCCTGGGGGGCAGTCGCCTCTTCCTGGTTTCGGGCAGGCCGCTGCGCTCTCGTTGCTGAGGACCTGCGCGGCTGGATCAGATCAAGGGGCCGCCCACGTAACACCTGGCTGCGGCAGATAGAAGGGCATTTCTGTTGGGGGGGGAGGGGGGGTGGACCGTGTGTCAGCCTGGGGGGGTGTTTTGTCATGTGGTGGGTGTGGCAGAGTGCCACACTAGTGCATGCTCTCCAACCAGACCTGACTTGTTCTCCGTCTTTGCAGATGACAGTATTATACTCAGTCCTGAAGACTATTTCCTAGAGGTATGATCTCATTGACTGTAGCTTGTGAATCCCAGGGCTGCTGCCTCCATGACTCCTGTATGACCTTCTAATATTTTTACTCCGGTCTAAGGTATCATACACCAGTCTAAAGCCCTCAGACCGATCACTGGTGCTGCACTTCTTCACTTCCACTCCAGTCTCTGCTCTGATCATCAATCCAGCCTCTCAGCCCTTCAGAGATCTGTGCACTGGCCACCCACAGCTAAGACTTAATGACGTTCCGGAGCTCCTCTGTACCCCGGCCGTTTTCAGGCACGACGCCGGGCAGCCGGGGACTGGTGGGGTAACTCAGAGAGCTCTGCCTGTCCCAGTTTAGGATGTAATGTACCTGCTTTGGAAGTCTAGCTTGGCAAAGGGCTCTCTGCATAATTATTTATGCCACGCTGCAAGCTGACATATGACAGCGGCTTACAAACCACACGCTCAGATTTCACACCCCCCCCCAAAATGAGCTAAATTGAAATATTACCAGTGTGTCTATTAGGCAAACAGCATGACGCCATATTACTTTTAAAAGCATGTGTGAAACTTGCTAACTATTTTTATGCATTAAGTAACTTGTTATTGGTTAGCAAAACCTTCTACAATCACTTGGAAAAACTTTGTATTAAGAGCCAGTAACTCTTAACATTAACCTTTAATTCAGGATTGGCTGCTAAAGCAATGGTAGCCTGATGCTAATTGTTCCTTTCGCTCCCTCTCCCCCGGCGTGTTTTTCGCATGAGTTGGACCAGGTTAAATGGCTTCCGGTTGGGTTTCATCCTGGTACATGATTAAAGATTCTGACTCTCTGGAAAGCGGATGAAGGAAATTGCCTCAAAAAGTCCCTTATTGGCTCTACTGCTGCATCACATAGCTAAAAGTATTTCAAAACTTTCAGAAGTCACTAAGGTAGAATATTTTAGTCTTGATTTATAAAAAGTCTTGCCTGGCTAACTATAATAATAGGTACCTTATTGATCCCCATGGGGAAATTCTCGTTACATTTCCCCCAGCTTGCTATCTGTGGGTGTGGCCATAAAGGGCAGCCACCAATAGCAGCACCCAGGGAGCTGGGGGTTAAGGGTCTTGCTCCAGGACCTGCGGATGTGCTGAAGCTGGGCTTGAACCGGTGACCTTCCAAAAACAGGCACAGAGATTTAGCCTGCTGAGGCCAACACTTCTCCCGTAAGTATATGTACTGCTTACCTACACCATAGAGTACGTCTAAAGGACTGCGTACTTCCCCAATTAAAGGCAATAACTTCAACGGGAGTGAGATCACATTGATTTAACCCCAGGGTTAATGTAGCTAATCCTTAATACATAAACACTATGCGTCTCAGAAGACTTAAAGTGATATGGTTCTAGATCTTAAAGTCTTTGCACATCCGTCTGTTGTGGCTTATTACAAGCAACTCATTGCCTGCATTTTAAATCTCTCAATAAATCGTAGTCGTATTTTGTGTTATTGCGGCTAATGCATGCATGCCGTCTTGTTATAAAAAGACAACACAGTAGGAAGAGGGGAATTTATTGTGATCAAATATGTATTTTTAAAAGATACAAGTGAAAAGGGGTATAACTGAAATTTCATTATCGGCGGTGTTCAGCCGACGTCTACGTCTCTCTTAGGAGGATTGCCCTTCATTTTATATTCAAAACATTTATTTTACATGAGTCAGTGTCATGAATAAATTGCATAGTTCTTCAGAACAAACCACTTCCGACATATTGTAAAGGGTCCTGATAGTATGCAATCGGCATAAGGCATTTGTGTAGTTTAACTAAAATGCATTTTAACTGCAACGTTGTGTCATAATAGCCCGCAGTCATCGCCTTAACATTGTACGTTTTGCACTTGTTTCAGTGCTGTGACGTTACCTTGATTCAGGGCCATAAAGGGAGGAAAGTTGGAACAATTCCAAGGGCCCCAGAGTGACAGGGGCCCAAAAAAATTTGTAACATAATTGCATTTTGGTATGGGTTGGGCCCAATATGATACACTGTTATGGGGTCTAATCTCTTTAGCAGTATCCTTGCCTTGAATGGCTTTCCACAGTTAAATCTAGTGATCAAACGATCTTATATATCTCAAATAAAGGTGATTTGTTGTAAAATATGTCACTCATGCGAAACAATGATATAGAAAGGCAGCCAGGTGTGTCCAGATTAAAAAGCTATTTTCTCTGTGTTCAGGGAGGGGTTCTGTGAGCTAGAGACTGTAAGTCAAAAGTAAAATCATTATGCCTCACAATGTATCATTAGGACATGTAAAAATGCTGTGTTTAATTAAAAATTCCAAGGGTTAACATTTCTGTTGGAACCATGAATATAGCTACATTTAATTGTAAGTATTCTCATGTTGGACAACTAAATACTATACATGGGTTTCATACTTGGAGTTCACAAATTCAACCTGAGTTCCCTGGGGTGTATAACTTATACAAACCATGACATATAACAGCCTCATGTTCTGAATCAGGAATCGTCAACCTGTCTGTACATGGACAAACATGTCTGTGGAAAGACTTGTCTGTGTCTGTCAGCTACATTTTTGGATATCCTGTCTGTTGTGAAATTTTCATTTTGATGACAATGTCCATCATAATTTGCCACGGTGCAGATCCCTGCCTGTGATCTTTAGGCCGATATCCTGTTGGTCTATTTGGTATTGCTAAAAGGAGATGGGAAATCGCTGAAACATTTCAGCCGGTACGGCAATAAGTAATCCAGAGGCACACTGCGTTCTCATTATTATTCATTTCGTCCCACAGCTTTGTTTAAATGTTTTTAGGAAATTACAAATACAGCATGAAAATCCTTTTCCGTATTCAGTGCAGCGTCCTAAGGTTTTGATAACCTGGGATAGCTCATCTCTGCATTAACATTCAATGAAATTATGCCTAAGCTGAAAAGTGTTAAGAGTATTTATTAAAAGTGTCAGGAAAAGGAAAATATGTTAGATGTTGCATTATCTATAGCATAGACCGATGGTTGAAAACATCATAACCACCCCCACATAAAGCGAATAATGTAGATCTTGTAAAAAACAGTGTGCATCAAGGTCAGGGATTTACTAGATGGTAAGCTAACATTCAGTCCTCGTAATCGACGTGTGGAACGCAGAAGAAATGGGCGGGGCAAAGAATTGAATAACTTTGATAAGGGCCAAATTGTTATGGCTAGACAATTGGGCGTCTCCGAAACGGCAAGGCTTGCGGGTCGCTCACGGTCAGTCGGAGTGAGGACCTACTGAGACGGGTCTGAGGAGAGGAAAAACCATGAAACGCCAACAAGGTGTTGGGTGGCCAAGACTCATTGAGGAAAGATATGAATGAAGGCCACCCTGTGTGGTATAGACCAACAGAAGGACTCCTGTGGCAAGAATCACAGATCATTTTAATGATGGTTATGGAAGTAATGTATCACGAAATACAAGGCATCAAGCTCTGCTGCTCTTGGGTGCTGCGTAGCTGCAGATCAGACTTGTTGGTCCAAAGCATCTCACAGATGCCTGACCGGTTCCCAGCTCTCCTCAGACCCTCGGTCACTCTGGTCTTCACCCCTGCCCGTATCCTCTGCATCCAACACGTCGACTATGAGTACAGACCTTGATACGCACCGTTTTATACAAGAGAGCCAACATTGTCTGCTTCACGTGGGGATGGTCATAATGTTTTGGCTCATTGGTGCATGTTGTAGTACTGGAGTCCAAATACCGTAATCTGTACTTTCTCAGTTATTTAATGTTGTTGCAAATTGTAAATTTTTTTTTCAGTTTCTTCTTCACGTCATCTGCCAAACACTAATGATACAGATTTCCAGAGTCGTCATGGTCATTAGCTTCTCTCATTCGCAACTGTTTGATTTTAAACATCAGTGGCAAGGTCATCATGAAAAACACTGTAACACTTGATATGTGACCATGAATGGGCATCTGGGGGGGGAGGGGGGGGAATCCAGTTAATTCCAATATGCTGAGACATGTATCAGTTTAAAATGCAAGCGACTCCGAATAATAAAAGCCTGTAAATAGACATGGGTGGAATCCAGGAGAACGACAAATACCAAGACCGAATTAATTAGCATTGTGTTACGTGCATATTAATTCTGAATAGGGAACAGGGGCCAACCTTCGTAAATTAACCCGTGTACTCCCATAATAAATACCTCGATAAACTGGCGGCTCACAAAAGCCATCCTACAGATATACAAACATGCATCTGTGAAACTTAATTTGAGTAATTGTTAGCCAGCCAGGATGAATGGGCGGGCGTCTGGTTCACACGGCAGCCTGTAGGTACGTAGCCGTGGGCAGGCTAGACTGGGTCATTATGTTCCCACATCCCATTGATCTCTGTCCAGCTATTAGCATAGCCTCCATCTGCTGTATAGCGGAGCGCCGCGCGGAGCCAGAAACCACTGACGCGCTACCGTGGCAACGTAACGGATGGCCTTCGCAGCCGTAACACTGGCGTGCTCTGGATTTTCATCCGGGCTGATTTGATTTTCAGCTGACTTTATAAATCCGACTTTCAGGTGCAGAAGATAAAGGAGAGGAGGGGAACATAGGCTGGGGGGGGGGGGGCGGTTATTTCTGTATTATTAACAGGGGAAATGCGGTTTGTCGATTAGTAACATCTGTGGCTCGAGCACATGGCAGACGCCTCGGGGTCCCCAAGGGCCCAGAGCATTCCTTCCTTCCGAGGAAACGCTATTCTCTCTCAAGAAGAGTATCCAAGGATGCAATTAATAATTAACTGTTTATCCATTCTGGCCAAACGCAAGCTAGGGGAGCCAGGGACCCGGAGACAGAAAATCTGAGCCCAGGGCATCTAGAAGTATGTGAAGAGGCTCTAAAAATCATCAGGACTCAACAAGTGGAGCGATGGGCAATCAAGTCAAGCAGGGTTATTTGTCATTTCAGCCATATACACTGTATACAGTGAAACGAAACAGTACACAGTGAAACGAAACAGTATATAATGAAACGAAACACTGTTCCTCCAGGACCAAGGTGCACAACAAAACAAAAGAACAAAAACACACAGGACAGCGTTCATGGGCGTCATCAGTGGTGCCGGCTTTCTGAAAAATGTCCAAACTTTCAGTCTCCTTTTCATTTCATGGTTAGTCGGCAGACACTGCATTCCAAAAATGCATACATTCTTGCAGCTTCAACAGTGTAAAATGACAGAACTGTATTAGAAAGGCTTTTTTGGTAATTTTGTTTTGCTTATAGCAATGCGGGATTAAATTAGACGCCGGACATTTCTCAGCTGTTCCTGACCCTCCCACATCTGCAAAACTATACCGTCACTCCAAATGCCTATCTGTCCTGTCCCATCACATTATTATAAAGCTAAATTTGTTCATAATAATCACCTTGAGCAGAAAGCCAGCTCATCCGTAAGGGGTGAAGGATGGATGACATCCAAATAGCAGAGATTCACATTTAAATATCTGGAAGTATATGAAACTGCCAGCCTTCTCCTATGATTCCTGAGCATGGAAACAGAGAAATGCTTATTCTGTTACTTTGCAAAAAATATTATTTATCCATCATCAGTCTACTATGGCAACCACATGGATCTAAAATTCTCACTGGAAGTCTGTTGTAAATGGCTTTGCAACATAAACACCATGAGCAGAAGACTCCTGCAAAAAATTTTTAAACGCAAGCGGATCCTCTGCAAAAATAATATTAAAAGAAACAAGCTTCAATGGTGCTTCGTAATTCTTCAGGTTTCACACGCCCATCTTTCTGTCCTTTGAGACATACACACACACCACACACACTAATATTTGTACTCATATCTTTGTGGGGACCATCCATGTCATTCCCAGGATGACAACCTTAACTCCTACCCAGCCCACACCTTAACCATAAGCCACCAAACAAAATACAAAAGACTTTTGGCATTTTTAGTTTTATGATTTTAGTCATGGATTTTTATAAAAGTGAGCTTCCTCTTGTTGGGATCGGGAAAAAAAATGGTCTCCACAACATTAAAACAACAGGTTTTTATCCCATTTTGGTCCCAACAATGTAATGTATACAAGTCACCCCCCATACACATACATACATGCACATACATACACACAGTTGAGAGCACAGTCAGCCATGTATCTGGCCCCCTGGGAGTGCTTTGGGGGTCAGGGGGCCTTTGCACAAGGGCCCGACAGGCATGTGACTATTCGGCCAAGATTCGGATCAGCAATCATCTGATCAAAGACAGAAGAGGTCTGACCCACTCAGCCACATGCTGCCTTTGATAAACAATATTCTAAAATTCAGTTTAGTAAAGCACGACAAATCGAATGGCACAGAATTGCAGACCTGTTCTATATTCGTGGCTGTAAAATGCTCCGTCAATAAAATTCACAGACTGTAAAATTACACTCAATGAGGCAATTCTGGTCCCCTTGGAGGGAGCAGGGGATTATGGGTCAGGATTTGGGGAGAATTAATCACATAGAAGTGAAAAGGGTAGGCTGACAAACTGTTTATGCGGAAGGTGACTCAAAGCAAGACTTTTGTCTAATTAATAATAGTGAATTATTATACTGAATATTATTTAACAGTATTTTAACATGCATTTTTAACTTAAAAGCATTTTGTAAGTTGTGCAAAGTGCCATTTTGTAGCAGTAAAGTCATGCTGTAGTACTTATAAATATGTAAAAATATGAAATACATGCAAATTTAAAAAATGTGGAAGTGCTTGATGTTTAACACTTTGTTTATAAGTCAAAAATTCAGCAGCAAGGAAGTGAATTTCTTTACAGTTTTATTCTTGTCGAAGGTAAAGTACAATACTGACCCTAAAGCGTAAAAAGTCACATGTGTTATTGTAAAACAAAATTTATTCCACTGGCTTTATTATTCGGAATAAATATGCATTTCTGGGTGAAATAAAAAGTATTGAGAAAGTTAGCCTTGGGCTTGCTTTTTAAGGGGCAAAAATGGAAAAAGATGGATAGAAAAACTAATTGGTGAAGTGTGAGGACTGAATATGAAATTCCCGGCATGAGAACATTATTCACAACGAAAGCGGAGTGTCTAAAATATTTCAATTAGAGGCAGTATTTAGAAAACCCATTCCCCGTGTTATGAATATGAATGTTGTCTGGGGAGGGATATGTATTCAGCATGGACAGAATATCAATAAACTGTCAACATTCCAGTGAAAGCGACGCCAAAAGTCATGCAGCCTAAACTTGAGTGTTTTCATAACCTTGTTTAACGTGTCATTTTCTTTTTTTCACAAACAAAAAACAAAAGCATAATAATTACAAATGGTTTGCAGATTGAGGGAAAGATGAAGATGCCTAAAATGTCAGCCCTCACTAGTTGCAGATTTTTTGTCGTTGTTGTTCTTGTTGTTGCGGTTGCTTTTGAGTATACAGTACCGGCTATATGTTTGGATCGGCCAAGCCTGAAACAAATGACAGTGATCACATGACCCGGCCACTGGTCCTAAACACAGCAGAAATGGTTTTGAAGGAGTTTGACCAGAGAGTGAACCAGCCAAAACCAGCCAATGAGTGTTCGGCATATACAGCCGTGGAAGAGACAGCAGTACACAAGAATAAGATGAAGCAGGAGACACTGGGAACGACCAGAACCAGCCAGTTAAAGGGCGAAAGTGACTTTCCATTGCCAGAGATGATTGTTAATCTGACAGTTTCTCATGAATTTGAGGATGATATGAAGTGACCTTCAAAAGGAATGGGAGACATTACGTGGTGTGAAGCGCACTGATAGGACAGTGTGTATCAGGCTCCTGGAAGC
The DNA here is from genome assembly GCA_026770805.1 of Boulengeromyrus knoepffleri. Classification (NCBI taxonomy): domain Eukaryota; kingdom Metazoa; phylum Chordata; class Actinopteri; order Osteoglossiformes; family Mormyridae; genus Boulengeromyrus; species Boulengeromyrus knoepffleri. The sequence continues at coordinate 2,512,657 of JABJVO010000015.1, read as the reverse complement.
AGGGCTGAAGTCACATAAAGCGAGGAAGAAGCTCTTCATTGATGAGAAGAACCAGGCTGCAATTTGCAAAAAAAAAAATATATATATTATTTACAGACGCACATCCATAAATTGAGAAATAAGTGAAACAAAAAATCGTGCTGTGGTCCCGTAATTTTTTCCACAGCTGTATGTGGGACTTGGAGTAGCATTCCCAGGAGGCCACCTAATGAAACTGGCACAGAGGGGACAGTAGGGTCAGCCAGTCCCGGGAGCAACTGGGGTTAAGGGCCTTGCTCAAGGAACCAATGGTGGGATCACTCTGCCAACCCAGGGATTTGAACCGACAACCTTCTGAGTCCAGAGCTGCCCCCCCCCCCCATTTTTAATGTTTTTTTAATTATTACTTTTTTGGCCATATATGTTATAAAATCACATATGTGTTAATTCCATGTATGTCATTTTACAGTGTTGCTGTTTTTATAATTATACTAAAATGTAGAGAATAGTACAAATAAACCTTTCTGTGGGTAGGTGTGTCCAAACTTTTGACTGGCACTGTACATCATTACATGTATTATGCATTGATAAATCAGAACTTGGTTATTGACGTTTGCTGCAACACACATGCAGTGAGGGAAAACACCCCGTACCCACTCAGCGATATTTGTGTGTGTTTAATTCAGACAAATGACCCTGGCAGGGGGATTGTTTTAGCCATATTCACGTCTGCGTAATATTCCGGCGAGCGCTTGGCACGCTACCGCCGCAGCAGTGAAGTGCATGACTGATGCAGCATCATTTCGGAGCGCTGTGATGTATGAGTGCATTAGGGAGTCTGCCATTTTCACAAACGGCCCTCTCAAAACAAAAAAAGAAAAAAAAAAATACAAAGTGCCCATTCTCATCCATAAAACTGCAGTCTGTTGCCTGGCAGGAAGGAGGCTACGCTGGGATTATGGGACAGTGGGATGATGGGTAGTTCCGGAACTTTCTGCTCACCTCAGGGAAGGGAGCGTCTTTCATGAAAGACTCGCCAGCCTCTGCCATACCCAATAATATCCCAACCAGATTTGTGACATTATTATAAGCCAGAGTGTAATTCTGCTGCAGGTGACCAGTCTTCACCAAATGGTACAGCTGATCCAGGCCAGAGCATACAAACCTGCTGATGTGTAGTAACAAGCTATGCGAATTCCTGCACAGTTACTGACTCGGATGAAGTTTCCAAATCCCTGGCTGTGGATGAGGTTCCCTGGCATCGTGGAACGCCCCTCGTCTTCATACAGGAACCCCTCGTCCTCATACAGGAACCACACAAAGGGAGCTGTTGTCCAACTGGACATACGGCTTTCAAGATACCGGATTACCACTCCTTCCGGGTGACATCTGGGGAAATCGGTGTCACGGGCATCTGCTCTGAAGAAGATTTAATCCCTTGAGTTTTATCTCTCCCTCCATGTCTCCTGAAGCTATCTGGCCACATCTTCTCAGCGTTCGCCGCACAGAGAACTGTGGGGCTTCCTGCTGCATATTCCCACCCCACAGACATGGATTTTCCAAGGGCCATGCTGGGAGAACTTTTAAATATGTATGTAATGTTCATGTGCATGTACCGAAGGTTTAATTATGCAGATACTGCATGCAATGCAAAATATTAGGGAAAATCTCCCAACTGACATCACTAACATCATTTAGTGAAATGGGTTTTTAAGGACCTCTCTATCCTTCAGGACCGTATCTCTTTGATCTATCCTCTGGTTAATAATAAATGAAAACATCACCCATCCACCCATCCATCCATCTGTCTTCCAAATGCTTATCCAATACAGAGCCGTGCGATAGATGAAAACGCCTTGAAGAGAAATTCCGTTTCCTGTGGATGACTTAGAAGAATAAAAAAAGTTGATTTAGATGGATCTGCATGTTAAAGAGGACATCTGTCTTCCAGCAAATCCATCTATGGTCTAACAAATCCAGATGTGAAAGAGATGCGCCAGGCGAGAAGCGGAAGACAACCTAATTCGAACTCAAACTCTCGATGCCGTCTGAACGGACAAACAGATTAAATGCATTCTGCATCGTCGCAGGTCTTGTTTATTTAGTATCTTGTAGAACATGGTTTTTTGATAACGATTCAATTTAAACTTTTTGCAGTGTATAAATACGGACTGCAGCTGTAGCAGTGCAGTAAGCCTGTACACCGCTTTATAATCCCTGATTAATATTCAAAGGCCCTGTCTCATGCCTCAAACTGAAATCTGCCGTCGTTTTGAATGACTCCCCCCACTATTGTATTTTTTCATTTCCTCTGTAATGACAGGGAAGGTTATATTTGAAAGAGACTTTTTCTGTTTTTGTTTACAAGACCGTGATATTCGTATGCCAGTGCCGTATCCTGTCCACTCAGTATCCCCAAGTGTGACGCCTTTGAAATTCAAATCCGGTTAATTTCGAAGGCTTTCATGCATACCAAATCCCCGAGCACTTTAGGCCGAATACAAAACGAAAATGAGTGACATGACAGAGATTCGATTGTGTTAAATTCCATAACTCTCTGCTGAACGCCCTCCTTTTCACATTGTTTTTTTGCCGGTGCTAAGTGTGTCGTCCCCCCCCCCGTTAACCGGGCGGATGGATTTGACCCTGAGGCCCTTCCCCATTTAAGCTAGAGGGTTAGAGGTCAGAGGGGTCGTGACCTTGGACAGTAGGCCCGTGTGCGTCGGAGACCCACAGCTCCGAAACAAACACGCTGGGATTTACGGCGGACAGGCAGCGTACGCTGTCCTGGATCTATCGCGGTAACAGTGTCAGGCAGGAGCCCCAGCACCGCGAATCGTACTTATTCCAGGATCCAGTCATCAGGCACCCGATGTCGCTTCATACTGCTTAATTGAAATAACTGTCACTAGTTACCATGACGATTTGCATCGTCGTCCGCCCTTTCTATGTCACCTCTGCTCCATAAATCGCAGCCAGGAGATTTTTACCATCTTCCTGAATCAGCAGTAGGACCAGCTACACAAAAAACAATGCATAAATATTGCCTCTACAGCAAGATTACAAAAAAAAGCCAATATGTGTCTGTACTGGGGTTTGTGGTTTAAATATGGGGAAATACTCGTCGTGGTAACGGGAAAGATCATTTGCATCAAGAAAATGGCAAACTCTCGAATTCTGGGTGTGACCCCTGCAAGGAATCGATCCGCTCGGAGCACTAAAAAGTGACTTTCCGAGACGATTGGATGGAAGGAGCGGAAACCCAGAGCAAGAGTTAATAAAACATCGGCTGCATATTCGCTCCTCGGAAGCGGTGAAATGCACGCGATCCAAATGGAAATCTATATTGCATAAGCACCTCTTTGTATAACTCTTCCATTGAATTCCGAGTCAGTTTTCTGAGGGACAATCAAGCAGGAGACTGAGTTTGTAGCCCTAAATAATTTGAAAGTCTCCCGTGCGATTTAAGCGGCGAACGACAGAAGCTATTGTTTCTTTTTCATTATTCAGGCTCAGCTCTTGTCGGAGTGCTCCGTGATACGACAGGCAGCCCACTGGCTTGTAATACTTTGTTCCCGACAGGCGTTAGACGTTTGAGTAGTTGGAGGATACGACGCGAGTTGGTGTCACTCCCCCCTGCAGACAGGAAAACCATTACAGGAGACTCTCTGAAACATCATAGGCTTTTGTGCACTGTGGGCGTGGCAAGTCCCGCCATTGGAGCAGAGCAATGTGCCCCGCCCCCCTCCGGGGCAGTCGTTATTGTGTCATGTGGGTGGAGCGCCAGCCAATAGGAGGGCAGGAAGCTCATGCAACCTTGAGCTGACTGGGCTAGCTGGGCATGTTACAGTGGCAGCACATCAACTTCCCTCACTCTAGGGGTGTGCGTTGCATTCCTGCCCCTACTCCGCACGTATGGAGTCTGCGTATTCACCACATGTTTGCACAGGTGCACATTACCAGCTTACCTGTGCTTCCAGAGTGAGTCACACTCTCCCCTTAAGCTAGATAAGGGGCTATGGATGATGGGTAAATGGATGGATAGTTTGTAACAAAGCCAGTGATTTATACTTCATGACACCTGCTAGTCCTTCTCATAAAAGAGGTGAATCTCTGCTAATTAACCATTTAGCAAATGCTCCCATATATTTTGCCTTGTTCTGTGACACACAGACAGTGGTTATGTTTACATCTGTTTCTCAGTCCCTCAACCTACATGCTTGTTTTTATTTTTGATTTTGCCAAACTTGTAAATGGGGGCACAGTGTTGATTGAAACTCTTGATTGAAAGATAACAATGACCTCTTCTGGTCGTTTTCACGTATTTGATTTTTTTGACATTAGGTCTTGCTGGTTTCATATTTTATTTGTTGTTATTATATTTTGTTTTTGGAATACCAAATTTACATAATATGCTGTTGTCACCTCAACCAACAAATTGTTGTGGATGCTGATTTGTTACGTAAAATAAGTTAGTACAACATTTGCTATCTTATTTTACACTTAGAAGATGCTTTTACTCGAAGGAGGCAGACTCAGATAGTCCCTGGAACGACTGAGGGTTAAAAGCCTTATTCAAGAGTCCAATGGTAAAATGATTGGACCACTGCTGGGATTTAAACAAGCAACCTTTGGATCACAGACACAGCGGCCCCACTGTCTGAGCTACACACAGCAGCATCTTTCAGGCTACATAATTGCCCCATTTCAGCCTTTTTAAATACATTCTAAAGGAACGACTGTCACACACAGGGTCACGACCTTCAGTTTCGGGTTCGAGTCCCGGGTGAGGGTGCAGCTGACGAGTCCTCCCCCGATGCACTTTCATCTTTACCGTCAACAAGCGGCCCAGCAAGCCCTCGACTAGCATCTCCGCTTCAGTACGATTCCACTTGCGTGCTTCATTTTATCAAACATTCAATAAAGCCTTAATAAAGATCTCAGCGGGAGAGAGCAGGCATAAACAGCCCAAGTGGAGAAGCACTTTCCCACCTCGACCAAATCCAATACCGGCGCGGGCAGCCCGCAGACACCTTCTCCACCGGGGACGTCCCACCGTGCAGGAAACATTAACGTGTGTATTTTTTTTTTCTTTTGACACTGACAGTTGTATTTTGTACATATATTTATGTCCAAAGTATGGCTTATGATTCTGTGTCTGTGATCGGTGGGTCATCAGTTCAAATCCCAGGGTCGGCATAGTGATTTTGCCATTGGGCCCTTGAGTAAGGCCTTTAACCCCGTTTATCCCAAGAAAAGCCTGATTTTTTTTTTAAAAAAAATCATGTGTCATTTGGAATAAAATGTATGAAAATATAAACACACACAATATATACATCCTGCAGCCCATTTTTCAACTGTGTGACTGTTTTACATAAATTCTTCAGTAATCATGCTAAATAGGAAAATCTGTGATTGCAATGCAAATTCTAAGCGCATAGTTAATAAATGTAAGACTTTGTAGGCAATGAACAGCAGAACCACAAAAGATTATAGTTAATTCGGTAACACTTGAAGCAGTCTACATAAGGGTGACATGTAACCGTTATAAGAATGACATGACACATGTCATGCACATTAATGACACATTATTGATGTTTATGACTGTTGTCATGATGTGTCATTCGGTTTTTGGAACAGTCATAAACATCAATAATGTGTCATTAATGT
>JABJVO010000015.1:2465514-2477396 GCA_026770805.1 Boulengeromyrus knoepffleri | reverse complement strand
CCTGGACTTGTGCCGAGGGCAACTTGGGGGTTTGTCATCAGGGGGCCCCCCCCCCCCCCCCCATGAAAATGCCCAATATTCCAGATACCCAGTCCAGCCCTGGTCAGGGATACAGATTTTTCAAAACATCAAGTTTCAAAATATCTTTTTTTGTCATCTGACCTGTGAGTAAGAAAAAACATATACCATTGTTCATAATAGTTCTTTTGTTCCTCACAGAATATCCACATAAAAAGAAGATGCATATATATATCCATAAAGAAGATGCACACGGCTCTGCTCTCTGGGTAAAACATTTAGCAGTTTGATTATGTCTCTTCAGCTCTGCCGCACAATTCGTTCAGAACACATCATCCTCGCAAAACGCGAGCTTAGTGGCATCCGCGCTGTGAGGAGGGTTCGAAATGTTCCCTGGAATTTTTTACTGGAGACAGACCGTAATGAAGACATAAAGCGTGACCTCCATAAGTACCTAGAGTTTTAAAAAATAGGCTGTAGTGGGTTTCACCAGCCAAGGGGCTTGAGACTAAGTGATGTGTGTTTTTATACAGAAATGGGGTTTAATAGTGAGGTTGGATGTAATGGAGATAAATCAGGCCAGGTGTGGTGGCAGAAAGCTGCCCAAAAACAGAGCTGGTCCAATGCTGGGCTGTTCGGTAAGGAGACGACCCCGGCCCCCACCACGATTTGAATCTGTAGAGGGTTTTATCAGCACAGCTGTGAACCAGAGCTGCCCCCCCCCCTCTTTATCTGGGAAAGGTTAAATGGGAAAGCTGGGAGGCTGGGGGCAGGTGCGGGGTGGTACAGTCGGACAGCGTTGGCCATGCAGGGGAGAGGGAGTCGCTGCATCATGCTCGGCCTGGTACTGGTACTATTTATGGCTGCATTGCTCTCCCCACTAGCCCAAAACAATCAGATGCAACGGCAAGAGAGACAAAGAGGGGTGAGAGAGACTCAAGGAGCGAGAGAGATGTCGAGTGGCAAGAAAGACACAAAGTGACGAGTGAGACCTGAGCGGCGAGAGAGATTCTAAACGGCAAGAGAGACACCGAGTGACGAGTGAGACCTGAGCGGCGAGAGAGATGCTAAACGGCAAGAGAGACACCGGGTGACACAGCTTTTCTGCCTTTAGACTCCTAGTCTATAGTCGAAACAAATAGCTAAATAGTATCAAGGATGTGAATACACTTATACAACCAGTACAGTATTTAGGTTATGTACTTCCAAAGGAGGAACAGATGAGAAAGTTAGCTGCAGACCAGTCATGAACCCTGTGCTGTCCAGGGTAGGCATTTGCCTTCCCAACAATGCTGACCAGGATTTGTAGCTTGAGCACAGATGGATGGATGGATGGATGAACGGATGGATTTAATTACATTTATTTTTATATAGCGCCTTTTGCAACACAGTCGCCCCAAGCCGATTCACATGGGTGTGCTACGATACATTACATCATCATTAAAGCAGAATAATAAAAAACATAGGGAAAAGGGAAAACAAAAGAAATGAAAGAAAGAAAGGCAGATGACAACGGAGGAGAGGAACCAAAAACTCCCAAGTAAGGAGGGAAAAAAATCTCTGGGGGTCCAAGATCAACTGGGCAGACTAACAGAAAGAGTGGTCAAAGTCCATCAATGAATCAGGGAGTCGATGGATGGATGGATGGATGGAAGCAACAGATTGGGATGATGATGCAGATTTATCCAATATTTCAAAGGGTCCCTGGCACACGACCTGGCTTCCCATATAACACAGCACCTGTTGGGTGTCAGCGATTCTTGCATGGCATTCATCATAGCATTTTTCAGGGAGAATAGACCTGCCCCCGGACCATCTGGCCAGCGGAGCACCAGGCCCTGGCAGGGCCTCTTCCTAGCCAACGCTACCCCTACCTTGTTTTTTCCAATCTCAGGTCCCCTTTCCCTGCTTTGTTTCCAAGAGGAATCTCGTGGACGTCCATCTCCACATAAGGTGTCCCGCCGTTATCCCTGTCATGCTGAGGGCTGGCTGCTGTTCAAGTGGAATATTTATTACTGTGGGGTGTGTAGCTGTGCTGACACCAGACTAAAGGAGACTGAATTCTCGGCTCTTGTAACTCTCTCTCTTACTTATTATCACCCCTGTTTTCCTACATAAGCCCTTCGGTTCACCCGGGTACTTGATACTGAGTGCTGTCCACTAGTGAGCCGAAATCTCGATTGCTGGCGTTTGCGTGCACGAAGATGAATATCTCCGCGCAGTGAAAAGGTACAAACATTCAGGCAAACAAGGAGTTTTATTGCCTCTGTGCAAATATCAATGTGCCGGCTTCTCCATGGTCAGCACCAGCCCCAAGAAGCAGTGGGCATTTTCTCAGAAATATTACCAGCATTTCGTAAGCAGCTCAAACTCAGCTCGACTGAATCTCAAATGAGAATCCTTGAGTTTAAGCCTGGCAACAAGATATAAGAACAAACACTTTGCCTTTCTTAAAGCTTTTATTCTAAATTTTTTATTTAAAAATTGTGATAACTTCAAAAAGCTTAAATAGATATGAAACCCTACCAGATTTCCCTGACAATGGTGACAGGATAAGTTGGGTCCCTCTTCCGATTAGTCCAGTCCTTGTCCAGATTTTAAGTAACTATTGTGAGAAAATAATATGTCTATTGTTTCAGTCCTGGTTAACCTTCTGTTGCTAAGACAATCAAAAGCACTGCATTAAATGTGTTACCCTTTATCTCTAGATTAAAGAATTACATTTCATTGTCTCAGTCATAAAAACGAGACCTTTAAACCCTCTCTTAAATTGAGTCCCCATGTCAGAGCTGCGAGAGGTTGCGTTTTTTAACGTAGGTGGAGTGCATTACGCAAGAATCCCTCATCGCCAGCAATTCATCAAATCCGGAGAGGAGCAAAACTCATCCGCAGTCCTTTGGATAACTACTTGAGCGCTACTGCCTCTCCAGTCCTCCTAATTAGCCTCCCACTCAACACACTTGGCCATGAACGACAGAGGCGTGCCGTGTTCCTGTGAAGCTAGAGGTGGACAGACCACGCCTGTCCATAAATGCATGTCTAAAAGCATAAATGCAGGCAGAATGCATGAAACTTGCAGGGGAAAACCAACCTACCCACCTGCTTTGCATACATCAGTCGTGGATTAAGGCAATGAGTCAGAGGTCACACTCATCCCATTCATAGATAATTACCAGTTGTGGAAAAAAATGTCGTAACAGGTCTTCTGTAAGGGGGTGACATTGGTGACATTGGTGACACCTGCTATTTAATCAGTGACGGTATGTTGCGTTTCCGGGCTAATGCACTGGAAGTTATGAACTGTCACTTTCAGATTCCGATGAAAGTCGCTCTGCATTATCCCCAATAACGAGCTGTAATTCCGGGTACTTGGGGGAGAGAGTGATTTAAATCGCTCTTGGGGAATTTCTGGTCATACTGACAGTCTCTTTTAAGAAAAATCTTTCAAGTAAATAAAAAAGTACTGGCAACTGTACACATAATTAGATACATTCAGTGGCACTAAGGAGCCCAAAAGCGCTTCACTTCCACAGAGATGCAGTTGCAGAAGTCTGTAATAAACGGTTAATCTGGATACATTCTCACTCCGTGTCGTTTCCGTCGAAATGACCAGTGGGGAGGCAGAATTGAATGACAACAGTGCCCCCTGCAGGTAGAAAAAAACTATTCCTTTAAATCAGTATAAAGCACTTGGGCGTTGGCTTCACAGGAGACTGCAATCACTGATACTCTTGCAGCACACAAACGCACGCATATTTAAAGGTGTGAGGTGCATAGGTGGCACTGCTTGCAGAATGTTCTAGACTTTGACATTGGCAATCAGCGGAACGACACTAAAAGTGGGGGAGTCATTTAACTCTAGGATTTCATAATAGCGCGGACTGAATAAATTATGTTGCAAATCTTTGTGCATCTTCACGGGGAAGAGCCTGAATGTTTATGTGCTTGTCTTAACTAAAAACCTGTGCGTCGGCTTTTTGCCTTTGTACCAAGATTTTTTTTTTCTCTCAAGCACCGTATAATTTTGAGCATCATTATCAGTCTGCGAAGAGACGCAGGAGTCTGACTGCTGCGTCTTATTGTGTCTGCGGAGCCCGCAAATCCAAAGCAGCCCGGAGACACTTATTTTAAAGACTCATTTTCACTATTTATGTTTTCCTGTGACATTTACATTTATTCATTTTTTTTGACGTGTTTGAAATTATTCAGTTCGACGCGGGCTTGTGTTTGACTCATTCTTACATCCAAGCGATTTATGGCTGAGGTTAATTAGCTCCCTAAAACAGTACAGCTCGTTCCGAGACTTGAAACAGATATTTAAGTCGGAAGCGTTATTGCTAAATCAAAATGTCACTCACTTGTTCGACTTCGGTGCACATTAATGCAAGGATTTTGATGCACTGCCCTCTTCATAAGAGTTAAGCTATTTTCCTTTACTAAATGTTCTGATCCAATCTCTCCATTATGTACAGCCCTGCCCAGGCATTACAAACTGTTTGGAGTAGCGCGTTTTAACGGGGAAAAATAGCGGCTTGGAGTGAAGTTCCTAAGTGGACATAAATAATTATTCATTCAGTGGTTCATTTGTTTCCTTGACAGGTTCTTTGTGCCTTAACCAACTTATAAAGCCCTTTTAAGTATATTTTAGAAGAATTTACGGTTTGTCTAATTCCCCAGTACGCTCTCCCTGTTCTTAACCTTGATGGGTAAAAATACTTGACACCTTACATTTTTCAGTGTGTAATTGTGTAATTGCCTCTGTCAGAGTAGAGCTTAATGGCATAAAGGGAAGGTGAGTGAATCTGCAAAAGCCAGCGCTACTGCTAGTAACTGTGACTGCTGGTAATATCCCTTCGCCTGAAACAGTGACTCTTCGGAACTTTTTCTTATAATGAAACCGTCTCTCGGCTGGATAAAAAAAAAACAGACCTTTGAGCTGGTTCTTGGCGAGGTCTCGGCCCTGCTCAGCATCGCCAAACGTGCTTAAAGTGGGTTATTAGAAAATCTCAAATTGTTTCCTCTCCTAAGCTAACCTTGATCATCTGTGTTATTCCAGAACCTCTGTATATTGCTGCAGTAGCAGTTTTAGGTGAACTAGTTTGGAGAACAGAGCTGATTTACAGAGGGAAAAAATCAAGGTGCCCGCTTTCCTCAAGAGGAATAAGAAAGATGACATTGGACAGTAAAAATTTCATATGGGCTGACAGGCTGTATTTGTTGTGCTAAGGCTAGAGCCTTGGGTCAGGGCTACCTCTCCTGCTTAAGCTACGGCCTGAACCCACATGGGACCAGCAGCGAAAATGTGGGGTCCGCCATCGGCCTTCCACCGAACTGCGACCCTGATGCGTTAGCCAAGGTGCACCCCAGAGGAAGTGCCCGACATGAAAGACTGCAGCCCAAACTGTCTCCAGGTAGCAATGGAGGATGGAGTCAGCTAGCGTAGCGGTTAGACGATAACATCAGGGGTGGGCCTCTTGTTTCTGGGGCTACACTCAGTAACCCCCCCCCCCCCCCACCCAGATGTTTCAAAAACTAAATAAATAGTGGGTGACTACAGTCGGAAGACCGTAGCTAGCTAGCTGGTTAGCAGAACATGCTGCTTCAGCATCTACATAAGGTACGTGTTCCCTTAATATTTAGTGTAGTGACTGTTTGTGGCCAGCAGGGGCCCCCCCCAAACCTCAGGGGCCCCACACAGATGCATGGTTTGAATGGTGGTAAACACCGCTGCACACAATAACCCAAACTATTTAGTTCATGACCCAAAAAGGGGCCGTGTTCTAGCACTCCTGTCAGGCTTGCTTAACCTGGAAGGCTCCAGGGAAATATCCTGCTCAATAACACTTGTTGCTGGAGGTAAAACAGCAGACTAAACAATGAGCACAAAGCTTACATCTGAGACTTGTTTCTCATTATTAATGAAGGTGCTTATTAAGCTAAGGCTTTGTAGTGATAAAACCAAACTTCTCTTAATTTGTTAGCTCTTCGGGGGGGGTCACGCGATGACGTTCGCAGGGCTCCTTGTTCTCAAGGCGAAATATTTACTTCCACAGTAGAAAAGGAGTCTGCCTTAGAAAATGATGTAATTAACATGGCCGACCACTTCCCCTTGTATCTGCTGTAGTCATTAATTTAGTCTAATGGGAAAGATGTTTTGTCGAACTGCTAATGTAGCGCATTTTTCAGGCAAGCTGTGATCCTGGCAGGTCTAAATGCAGCAGAAAGTTATTAGCAGTTTTACTTTAGCATGGGAATAAAACCACTTGTTCAAGCCGCTGGTTTAATTCATTTATTTTACTTTTGTGTAGTTTTTTTTTCTCTTTCTAAACTTACAGGGCTTTTTTTTTTAGTCAAAAGCGGCAAGAAATGTGGAAGCAGCGCGGACCGGCTAATTGAAATGACTCACGGGGGCCGCCCAGGACTGCAGCTAACAATCGTTTCGGCAGCTTTGAAGAGCCGCGCAAAAACCAAAAAAGACCATTGATTTTGCGTCTGAAGAAACGTCAGATAGCTGTCGCATTAAAAAGGATTAATAGGGGAAAAAAACATCACACCAAACATGTAATTATACACAAAACCAATTACCGTCATGCTCAACCCACCCATTTTTTTTCCTCTCGCGAGTACTACGAATGCCGCAGACTGCCATTAAAGCCCCGCTAATCCGGATAGATGCACCGTGGTCCTTTCTCATACCCGGAGATCCCTAACAATCCGCCATGCTGTGCTCGCTAATGCTACGGCTAATGCTCCGTGTGGAAGGGCGTCGCCACAGCGCCAGACTTACCTCTTAAAGAAGCCACACCCCAAAACGTCCTACGTGGCTGGATCGTAACCAACCTTTTGGGCAAATATATGGTTTCTTGCTCATTTTATTTACTTAAACTCACTATTTGTTTGTTTGTTTCACTCTCTATTACATCCATCACGTGCTGCTTCTGACTGAAGGTAGACAGTCTACTGTAAATAGTATGTTCAAAATGATCATGTCTACATACCTGTAAATCATCTTGAAATTGTCCTTCATTTTATGTTTTCCTGGGACACACCTGCCAAGAAAAATTACTTATTTGCTTAATATGATTGGCCAATAAAGATCTTGCGGAATCTGATTCTTCTTATGTTTTGACTGTGATTTTTTTACAAAGGCAGGACAGATCAGTAAAAAGCGCTATAAGCGACCAATAATGTTATCCTAACAGGAAGATTACTGACAATTATTTATTTTTCCCTTACTGTCACATAGAAGGTGGATGAGGACAAAGAGAAAGACACCCCCCCCCCCAAATAACAGCACTGTTTACCCCCCACCACCTGCCGATTCCTCGGGACCCGGTGGCGGATATCGGAGTGAGTGGCATGACGATACAGTCACTACACACTCAAGGACTCAGGTGTGTCTGTGTTTCCTAAGTGTCACCTCGCTATCTGGGCCCCAAGTGAAACACCCGCTATTGATTTACTATCATCCCCCCCCCCCCAAAAAAAGGTCCCCCCCCACTCTAAAGACAGGCCATTTTTTCTCTTTCACTTTAAATTGACGGCCTGCAGGAAACGAAATGTAATTCTGCTGCGCTGAGGCCAGTCCGGCTTATTATCTGGCCCTTGTGTCTGTCCCGCTCTCAGTTTGAGGGACTCTGCAGCTCTCTGGTTACTTTGGGGAAAAAAAAAGAAACAGACCCATCACAATTCCAATCAAAGGGCACCCTTATATGTAGGCAGGCCTTCCCCTTATGTAGGCAGGCCTTCTCCGGGACAGCCTCTGTAGGATCTTTAGAGGTGACACCCCAGCTGATCAGACTCAGAAATAGATTCTCCCACGCCACAAAGCGAGACGCGGCACGCCGTAAATTGAAATTAAGCGAAGCGGCTCGGCCCGTGGAGGGAGTCGGCGGGGCGTAAATTATTCAGCCGTTTAGGTCGCAGATTGGAATGGTCACTCGCCGCCTTTTCCCTTAAATGAGCGGGAATCTCTTTCGCCTTTCCCCCGGATGACCTACAGCACGAGATGCCGGATTTTCGTGACCTTCGTTTGTAATTAAATTATTTAAAGAGCAATGAAAGGATGAACATAAATGTGCAGACCTCTCCCATGGTGCACGGATCGCTGGGCACGTCTATACCCATAATCCCCTACTCACTGCATGTAATATTCTCATGCAATGGTGACGGTTCCCTCAACAAGGCATAGTTACAGCGCAATACAGGCAAGTGCATCAGTCACACGCTGGTTCATCGTGAAGCACATCCATCCATCTTCCACAGCCACTTTTCTGGGGTTGAGCTGAGGCTGGGATCACCTCAGAACGCAATCATCAGGATGCCAGCCACCAGACAGCAGCCATTCGAGGTCCTCATAATTATGGTAACGTTTTTGGAAAAATGCAAATTCCACACACAGAGCCAGGATCAGAAACAAAACCTTGGACCTTGGAGACCACATTCTGATGTGGCCCAAAGCATAAGCAAACAGGTTAATCAAATTTTGCTTAGGGTCCTGAAAAGGCTTGGGCTATTGTACTGCCCGCCAAATCACCATGCTGTGCTCAAGCCACGATCCCCAATTAAGGTTTTTAATTTGGTTCTGTTGGCTTGACAGCAAACAACTGACTCGCCAGCTCGATTTTTCTCGGCTGGTTTCATCTCGGTGTCAACAAGTTTGTGGTGGATGTTCAGCGCCACTGGGCCACGTCGACCACCGACGCACCGCTGAGCCCTCCTGTGCGCGACAGAATGACGAGGTGTCTGTCACGGGCCTCCGCGGAGGCTTAGGACCATGGCCGGCTAAACGCCGTCCCACGGCACGTTGCAGGGGGCTGATTCGGGATGGCGAAGTTGCAGTGCCCCTCCCAACATGACATTTAGGAACTTCCAAGTTTGGCCCATGCTCAAGGCTGGACAGGCCCATCACACATAACTAACCACAATCATTTTTAGTGATTGGTGTGTCCCTGCCGAAAAATTTTGCCAGCCCCCTAACCCGGGAACTGGGAGGGAGCAAAAACGTGCACTGTCTGCACATCCCCGAGGACTGGATTGGGAAACACTGCACTCAACCAAGAAAATGCTCCACGTGGAAGATGGCCTGACCGTGTTCCTCGGTACTTTAACCCTGAGCAGCTATATCAGTTAGACACAGCAGCGTGGTATGTGGAGGCATCGTACATCCAAAGGAGGGGAGCATTTATCGTCTGGGAATCTCATCCAGCCACCACAAAGAGGATTCCCAGCCGTACTTACGAGTTTCTTGGTTCCCAGCAGTAGGACTCGCGATCGCTCTTTTTTTTTCTTGGCTTATCTCTCCTGCACAGCGATGAGTCATCCTCTAGGTGGAAAGAGAACGGGTCCGATGGGGGGCATGAAAGGGAACGGCACCTCTGAGCTGATGTCGTCTTTCTGGTGGGTGGGCAGCTGTTGAGCGCGGTTGGGATTAATCACACCAGTGGCGGCAATAAACACCTGGAGAAACTGGTAGAAAAGGACAGGGAAAAATACCCAAGTGATGCAATGTTTGTCGTGCTAGCTGTCGCCACAAGCACGCGGAAGTTTACTCAGTCCGCAGTCTGCCCGCTACGGAGGGTAAGCAGATTCGGTGCATCACTTTTCCCAGTGATCCCCCACATGGCCAGATGAACCTTTTCTCAACATCTGAGGATGTCAGAAATTTCAAAGTGAGCCAGGAAATCTATTTGACTGCCAGCCACCCCCCAGCCCCCCCAGGAATGCGACTGGATGACCTTGCCGTAGACAACCCAGGACGTGTATAAAAAGGCCATCAACCCTCTTGCGAGAACTTTTTTTTTTTCTTATTTTTTCTCCTCCCTTTGTGAGCTAAACAGCCACCGGCTGCTCTGCTCTCGCGTTCGGCCGTGTATGCCAGGCTTTTGTCAATCCCCGATGCCCAGGCGGAATAACCAAAGCGAGGAGGAATGCGTGAAATGGGCAGGGGAGCTGAACGTTAATTTAAACACCCCACAGAAAAATGAAACGTGACATTGCTTTATAAGTCTAATTAATATGACATATACTCCATGTGTGTGTGTGTTTATACATGCACAAATATGTATATTACATGAAGAGGTGCAGCTACAAATTTTGGGGCCCCGGGCAAAATATCACATTGGGCCCCTACAACTATATAATTTTATAATTTAATGTAATCAAGGGCCCCTTAAAGTTCTGGGCCCCATGTACCTGCCAGGGTATCCTTGCCCCCTACTATGGCCCCTGACACATATATACAGAACCCAGCACAGAGGAGAAAAGTCTATTGCAACCCTCAATATCAACACAATAAACATCTCTGCTGGGTGATGAAGACAGAGGGGAGCTGGGCTTTCACACTACACTTGTAAAGTCAGAGCACAGGCAGGGTGAGTATAACACACTATACTCCATGGCTTACTACACGCCATTGAGTAACAGGCCTCCCCTCTCCTGCTGCAGATCCACGTTCCCTGTGCGCAGCATCTCTGTGATTTTGAATCTCTTAAACGTTCACATTGCTTAGGTTACCGGGCCGACAGCTTCCCAGATGGCTAGCTTTAAAAGTAGTCCTGAAGCCACGTTTGACGGCATTATGAGACAGCTTTAAAGTTCAAACAGTGTGCAATCCTTAAAACATGCTCCAAATGTTAGTTTGTTTCAACTGTTTCTTTTATTATTATTATTATTATTATTATTATTATTTAGCTTTGTCCCCCAAGAAATCGGTACTGCATGTTTAGTCGATCTGTTTATTCTAAAGTGCTGCAAATACTGTGTGCTTTGGTTCCGGGTGTGCAGATAATTTGATTTTTAAGCCCTCTGACTCGGCTCAAACAGAGTGAAGCAATGTAAACAACAGTAATGAACCAGATAACAGGCTCCAGCTCCATGCCACTGTGACCCGTGGAGATTACAAAGAGGCCGATGGAATTAGTCGCCAGACAAGCCCACCTGCATGTCCTCTTTAACGCATCCGGACTCTACTGTAACTGCAAAAGGTTTTTGATACCCAGATTTGGCTGTCATTTATGCTATAAACCTGGCTACAAGGAGCACAATGGTGAAAGAGGTGTAATATCTATTCAACTATCCATTTGTCTTACCCACTTGTCCTATGCAGGGCTGCGGGCACCTGAATCTATCCCAGAAGTTTCAGCCGCAAGGAAAGGAATAACCCAGGACTGGGTGCCAACCCATCGCAGTGCAGACATGCCCACCATTCACAAACACATTCACACCTACGGGCAATTTGGTAACTCTGGTTCACCTTAGCATGTTTTTGAAATGTGAATGGAAACCAAGCACATAGTAATATGTATTAATTATTTATTACCAAAAATTACATTTATATACTGATGCCAGATGTGAAGATAATCTTGGTAGCTCTGTAGGGAGACAGGCCAGTAATGTTAGGACGGGGCGTGACAGAGGAAGAGATCCACGTAGCGGCAGGGTTTTATTATCGAAAAAGAACATCAAGAGAGAAGCAGAAAACGCTACACGACCACGAGGGGTCAAAACTGGACTAAGGCAGGGAGCAACACCAGGAAAATCAATACAAAGTGTTGGTACGAATACAGGAAACTACAATAACTAACATGGGGTAACTACAACTAATAATCACATAGCAACAACAGGGAAACAGCCACAATCAGGTAACTGCGCAAAACTGAGAGAAAGACGGGGAAATAAACCGCAAGGACTGGCTAATGAACATAAGAAAGGCAGGCACTTAAATACACTGATAACAACAGGGTTCTTGCAGGTTTCAGTAAGTGAAATTTAAGACCTTTTAAGACAATTATGAGTAAAATTTAAGACCAACACGATGCATTACTAGAAACATTCGAATGATACCAGAAATTCTCATATTTTAT
>JABJVO010000015.1:2437631-2448489 GCA_026770805.1 Boulengeromyrus knoepffleri | reverse complement strand
CACTAAGGAGTAAACCCCCCCCCCCCCCCCACCCCAAAAATCTGATAACTACCTTTTTAAAAAAAAAAAAAAAATGACTCTATTCAGGAATGCAGGACCGGGGAAGTCCATCCGACCTCACAAGAGGAGAAGTCCTTATCAGTAGGGGTCACCACTGGGAATGCAAAGGTCAATGATGATTTGCCAGTGGGGGGGGGTGGGGGGGGGCTGTCTTGTCAGGATATGCTGACTATAGAGCCGCCCAGAATGATAAAATTCGCTCACAGTTGATTTTTTTTGTCATGTAGCCAACCAGAGAATGAATTTTATAGATGAGCAGTTGAGGAAGACCCCAAGTCTAGCACTAATGGAATTTTCAAATTATTTTCCTTGTCTAAAAGATGAATGGTTTTGGCAATCAAATGTACCAGCATGTCAGTGTTTTGCCATTTGGGAAGTAACCGGTTGTGTCTACAAGTTAATATTTGCACGATAATTTATTTGCAGCTCTCAGAATGTAATGTATTGAGGATTTTTTGTTTTATTATTGTAGCTTGAAATAGTTCCTCTTCCAAGTGATTTACTGTACTGTTGCAGAGTGACGGCTCTGCTCTTCCTCGAGCTGATCTGTTGGAACATAATGACGAGGTTTTGTTGTGCGTTGGCCAGACGTAAGTGGATTGCGGCACCAGACTCATCTCCCTTCACGCTGCTACGGAGGTTGTCTTTGTGCTTTTTTCCCCCATGCATACAATGAATAGGCATTTGCACATCAATTAATGTCAAATTACACTCCAGAAATTGTGCGTGCATCACAGAAGATCAAGGAGGTCAAGAAAAAAGTAATTTCCAAAGTGTAAATATATCGATAGATAGATAGATAGATAGATAGATAGATAGATAGATAGATAGATAGATGCTGATTTTGTTAAGTCCAGTTCAAATCAATCTAATGCCCCTCCTCCCTCCCCAGTGTCAGATGGTTCAGTTCCCCCAATCAGACCAGAGCAAATGAATACTTCTGCTAATAGTCCAGCATTGGACTCCATGCAGAGGCTACAGGCCTCAGGGGTTCAGGGATAAGCCACTGCTTTCTGTTTTCAGTTCAGTTCCACTTACTTTGGTGCCATTCCCTCCCCAGCCTAGCTGGCCCAAAGCACTTAACACGGATCGACATCACAGACAAACATAAAAACAAATTAGAGATACACTGGATTAAATATCTCGGTAGTGTACGAGGCCAGAACACAAAAGAATCGCTAACAAAAACCCCTGTGTTAGTTGCACCCTCTGGGGGTTCAAGGTCATTGGCTAGCCAACAACGTACCCAAAATGCTAATATCGCTAAAGTGAGAATGGACAGGTTTGCGTTTCGGAGTGTAGTCTTCTTTTCAGCATTGTTTTAGATGCAAAAATCCCTAGCCTACGTCAAGACGGCCGACTACACAGCTCAAACTCCAGCTGCTCAAGTACGCCCCCTACAGTTGCAACCTAATTCATAATTCAATTATGTAAATTCAAAGTAGGGGTACAGATGCGTAAAGACATAGCTTGTCTTCCAGTGTCTCTCCAAGACCTCTAAGAAGTTGCTCTGACATTACATCTCAGCCGTGTCAAAATATTTATTTATTCGGAGAAAATAAATAAATAACATCATTGCTAAGACAGTGCATTCTGCCTCTTTTCTGCCGCCCTTTGTCAAGCCTTATAAGCCGGCGCCTTTTAGTGGCTTTGAAGTGATAGGCCCCCGTGGGCTCTGTGTTCAGCATCATCACCTATGGGGGTTTCCTGCCTGGGTCTGCTCATCGGTCTTTGATAGATTCCAGTACATGTGAGAGAGTCCCAGCCAGGGGAATCGGCTCCTATGCAAAGCATACATATATCATATATATATAATCCAATAATGTATCAACAACAATATTAATAATAAGAAAAAGAATTCCATCATTTTTTCCTTAAATTAAAATGAACAATGCGTTCACAGTTGCAAACCCAGTCACATGAGTCAATGAATTTGCACCTTGAATGTGTTAGTTTATCATCATCATCATCATCAGAATGCTTTCTGCTTCACTTCCTGTCTTAGCTGTTAAGCAGAAAAAGGTGTTGTTTACAAATGGGAGAAGGATCAAATCTAACATGTTAATATAGTTACACTGGGAGCAACTTTCCCCAGAATCTGTTTTACAATATCTGGCATAATCTTAGTTGAAATGGTACCAAAGGAGGAAAAGACAGAATAACAAAAATAAAGGATGTATAAGTTTACAGCCAATGAATTTCTGATTTCTGTGATATCGGTGCCACTTTTTTGTCATCTGTTCTGAAGCAGACTGTTCTCTCATCCAGGCAAAAGTAACATCTACATCTTCTTCTACAAGCTCACAGCTCCAGTGTCACTTCTGATCTTGGTGCTTGAACGTGCTGGATTCTGATGTCAACCTCATCAGTAACCCTTATGACATCTACCTTAGACTGCGTGAGGCCTTACACACTGTTGGCCTTTTGTCATAAGAAAGCCTGGAGAGATCAATAAGATGTCTCTTATCTCCAACGAGTTGTGACCAGAGTTATACAGCATATTATAAGGTATTTCAAGTGTGCTGTACACCCCCATCAATAATTCCACAGACTTAAACACTGCACACTTAGAAATGTGCCCCCAGCCATAGTTTCTGTTCAATTTCTTGATTTCTTCATCCCAGGAATGCGATGGAGATGTGTAGACTTCAAAGGAGCCCAATTTTTTCTGATATGTAACATTCCCTCTGAGTCCCCAGTACAATTCCTCATAATTAAGTCAGCAATCTCAGTCTGCGACACCATGTGTTAAAGTGTCAAGCAATAGTGTAATTTTCTTTGCAATTCTTCATGCAAGTGGACATGCAGAAGAGCCAGGTTTTATGCATACGTAGTAGGGTATGCGTTAGCATTACGGGGAAAGTTTCTTTTCAAATATGCTATTTGATCACTTTCTTTTTATGTTAAATTATAAGTGAACCAACATGTAGAACTGGTACATTCAACAAATACAGACCATGAATGCTGTACTTTCTGCTGATTTGAATAGTTGTCTTGTTAGGTTCTTGCTTTGTTTGGTAGATGATCCGCAGCTCCTGCTGCAATCCTGCTGACACCTGGGCATTGAGAAGAAGCTCCGTCTAGCTGCACTTATGTCTAGTCGGCTCCCGGACAGCCGTATGTCTGTAAAGTGCTATTTCCTTCATTTGTACTTCACTTTGGACAAATGCATTCGCCGAATAAACATGATGTGATGTAAATGTGCTCATTGTGGGAATATCGCTTTGCGAGACTGGCGACGTGACCCTGGATATTGATGCCACCCCAGAATTCAGCTGGAAATTTGGCTGCGGCCTATAAGGACTCAAGCCTTTCCCACCCCTCCTTACCTGTCTCGCAACTGTAGCAAATGTGCATTTCCTCCTATGGTAGCTTTTTTTGTCTTTACATGACACAGTCTCTCTCTTTTGATGCAGGATGACGTGCAGCTGGGACACAGCCAGAGTGAATTAGACATAAATGTGTCTCTGTGCTTATGTAATACATAATGGCATAGATTACCGCTGACGGTTCATGCCCTTAAGGTTTTTGCTTTTGTTTTCTGTTCACCTCTCTGTTAGGTGCAGAAAATGTTCCTTTGCTCTCCATCGCTTCAGTGATGTTTTTTTTTTTTTTGTACAGGGTCCAGGTAAATATGATGCTCAAAATGAAAGCCTTAATTATGGCGGCAAAATAAATCATTTGTGAGGGATAGAGTAAACGTTGCAGCAGGAATGTAAGCATGCATACCTTGGGTGAGATGGATCTTGTGCATTGATAGATATTTAATGGCTGATTACCCTGCGCAGTTTTCCAGGGCCCCGGATTCTTCCCGGGAACGCGCCGGCTTCTCGCTGCTCTGGTGCCTTCCATCGCATCACAGATATTTTTTTGTTTCGCGTGACCTCCACGATGTGTCGTCTACATGCTTCATTTTTCCAACCCACTTGTAAGTTGCCTGTGCCTTAAAAAAAAATAAAATAAATTCTAGCTCAAAACAAAGCCCCGAGTCTCTGGAGAATACAAGGCGGTATAGTGAAGAATCACTACACTATATACTGCTTGCATGTTTTATTTTTCAGTGACATTGTGGTTCTATCTATCTATCTATCTATCTATTATAGTCAGAAATGAACTTACAGTAGCAGTAGTTTATTACTTTATAAACAGAAGGCTAAATCCTGGTTGATTAGTTCATAAGATATTTCAGAAATCCATTCTTTTTATGCTCAGAGACATCGCAAGACAGAATTTAATGCTAATGAACAATAGCGGAGTCCCAGGATACAGTTATATGTACAGCAATTAATATGAAATGTTGCATGGATTTAAATATTTATATCCCTTGATAAATAATTAGGAGGTGCACTACCCAACCATTTAATTTTTCTCTTAAATTCATTATAAAGTCAAGTAGAATTTAAATTGTTAAGGGAAAATAATTACATATTATTCTTTTCCCTTGAAAGCAATAATGATGCATTGATTCTGAACCGTGAGAGATGGATCCTTAATAAAATTAAGTCATTGATTATTATAACAAAAATTTTTGCACTTCATTGACTTTGTTACACTCTCATTATTTTACCCATGATGCAAATGTATTCCAGAAAGTAAGGCCTCAACAAATGAAATGGACAGTAAACAGAAGGATTTGTTTTAAAGAAAAAAACAACACTAGGGACCATATGCTGTAGTGTGAAAATAGGAGGAAACCCAGCAATGATCCTTGAAGGACTCCAGTAGCGCTGTGGAACACAAAGTCGTTAAAGGAGACCTGACTCAGACTGGAAATCTGAGCAAATGTTTAAAGCGATTTTACTACCTGTAATTCATAGCCAAAATATCACATTCCTCACAATTCATCTCATTCCCCCTAGTTGGAGTAGGTCAACAATATCATAAAGCACAAGAGATAGTACAGAATTGTATTGTACAGACCTATTGATGATGATAATAGTAATAATGATGATGATTATAATAATAATGTTATATATTTTTAGAATTTTATTTTATAAATTATTAATAAAATCATTTTTAATCTGTACTTGTTTGATGGTATTTTGATTGATAGTCTATCTCACGTTATGCCAGCTATGTTTACAGGCCACAAGGGCCGTCTTCCGGAATGTTCCCTTTCAGTGATTTCAGAGAGGTGCTTGAAGCCAGTAGATTATCTCAGAAAAGCTGCATTGTGGGACCCATGAATAATTTGTGATGGTAATTCATAAGTTAGTATTATATTCAAAGCATCCCTGTCTGGCCGTAATAATATGGTAATGCGTGGAGAGAGATTCGGCAGGAACATACATCACGTCAAGTGTTTGGTTTTGGAAGGCTTGTTTTAGATGGGAAAATCATCCACTGATGTACGGTAAATATGCAGCCTGGTCCCGTGAAGTGCGGCTGCAATTTTGGATCGACGGAATCGAGTGAGTCTAACATCGATCAAACAAAAACAGCAGTGGAAAACAATGGTGTCAGATTTTACCAACTCATCAGGGCTGTCCAGAGTTATGGGGACCTTTTATGCGATTAAATTTAACAGTCCAGCTCATATCACTGTAACTCTCCGAGGGTATATGGCCCTCATAACCATCGCAGAAAAGACCCTCGCCGGACACATAGCCTAACCAACATCCACGGCTCCCAGGGCGAGGTCTGCTGTGGAGTGTATGTGACATTCCGCGTCCATGTTTCGGAATTTTAATTTGTCAGGACTGGCTGACCGGCTCGTTAGTGAAATGAAGACTTTTCATGGGGACATGCTGACCGCGCTGCAAACTACCATTCCCCAGTCACTCACGCATCTGCTGCTCCTTCTTGTCAACTGAATCCCATCCAAAAGAATGGGAATTAACCTTTAATGGCGAGAGACTTTGGGAGATTTTCTGTGCCAATAAGCTAAAATCGCTAATAATGTATATTCGTTCAAATTCCAGGTTGCAAAGGCTTGACTGATCCACAAAACACACACAACAGCATAAAAAAAGGATTTAAAAACACAGAGACTTTGTTCAGTGTATATGGAAATTTTCCAATAAAGCTGGGTGTTTCTGTTGAGGGGTGGGTGTTATAGAATATTGCTATTAGGGGACATCCATGTTAATAATTCAAACACAAAGGTCTATTTACTGGGGGGATTAATGAAGCCAAATTAAATATTGGGGGATGCACCCATCCCCCACAATTCCTACACCACGCTTGTGGGCTGAATACTGCCCACTCTTTTGTTTCGGAACCTTTTCTTTTTTTGCTACTGAATTCATTATTATTTAATAGCTTCACAGTAACCAGGTTCCACACACAAACGTGTCGCTCCATCAATCTGTCATTCGGACTCACAGACCTTCCACCCATTTCTCCTCATCTCCCAAAGGTAGGAGAGAATCACACAAAAGGTAAATGCTGAGATGACAGAGTGACAGAATGTGCATTTTTTTTAAGGTGAGAGATGTATTTATGTTTCTTACGTAATTTATCCGAATTCCAGTTCACAATTCCGAAGACAGGAAAGTGACGGACGTTGACTAAAGTACAGTGTTGGTGCAGTGATGGTAATAAGGAACATGAAGGGATATATACTTTGCCTTTAAAATATATTTTTGAAAACTACTTATTAATGTTTTTAACTCTCACCACCAGTCACTATTGTGAAATTAGAAGCACACATTGGAATAAATGTAACATATTGTAATATTAGCCTGCTAGCTCAGTAAGCTAGGTGTGACGCATACTAACTAGCGATGTTATAACGTATAATGCAACGTAATGTGCGGTCTATCGTCAAGATCCATTTAAATGCTCTCTGCCAGGCATACAGCTTTTCTCCAGTTTACTAATTTTTATTCTGGCGATCGATGGTTAAAAATAATCAGTGGATCCACGGCCCATGGCTGGTGAAGCTAAAAGATCAACCCCACCCACACTGCACCTGATTGGCTGAGCTACGCGAACTCGCAGGTCAAAGTTCGATGCAGATGAACTTGGTGCAAAATCGCTTTGCGAAATCACTCTGCTGCCGGAAGTGAGGAATCTGATTTTCGCGTCTCGCGGCTATAATAGAAGTGAATGAGACACGAATCTTTTTTCGCACTAGTGTGACTGCAGCTATAGGCAGAAATGCAGAAAATACAGGAGAATAAAATGCCTTTTTGTAGTAATTCTTTTTTCTCCTCCGGAATTCACTGAAGTGACCTACATGTGTGTTCTCTTGAGCGCCATCCAAAAGAATATCAGTGACTTTAATTAAATTTTCCATAAAAACAACATGGATGGCGTACAGCTCAGTGCATTAGGGATTGGTCCCTATGTCCGCAAGCTTGCAGGCAGATTAATCATACCACCGCTGGGTCTTTCAGCGAGGTCCTTAACCCCTACGACTTCAGGGATGCTGGCCAGCCCTGCTCTCCGTCTTGCTTTGTTTGTGTAAAAGCATCCGCTAAATGAACATAAGAGCACGGGATTCGGTAGGGAGCGCGACCAGAGCTCAACACCGGCTCATCAGTTAGACGATGTGTGAAGAGGATGGACGAAGTGGGACAGCTCCTCCTCTTCCTCCCTCTCACTCCCGGAGCGATCTTCTGGCCGTGCCTCCGGAGCAGGCGCCCGGAGGTGATGCCAGCTGAATCCGCTGAGGTCATCTCCCCGAGCATGCGGCCGTCTTAATTACTGTCTCCTCCCCACGTTAATCTCCCACGGTGCCTGTTCCCAATTAAACATGCGACTGCATTTGTTGGCAGTTTGCATCCATAAACGGGTGGGGTAATCAGGGTTCCGTTTGACACGGAGTGTCGTTTCTGTGTCAACTCCCAGGGGGAGTGGCTGCTATGAAAATGACAGGCGGGGCGCAGCCTTAAACTACTGATAAATTAAATCACTTATTGCTCTCATTACTTAATAAATAATTTATCATCCCTCCCAATTAATCAATCATACACATTCCATGACGCCCCCATCTCTCTCCCCAATTAAAGACATCGGGATACGTCAGCTTTACGCAGCATGCTCCATACTTACAATTTCATCATTAACATCGGACACGGAAGTCGGTACACGTAGATAAATTATAATTGCGGGGTGGTGTTGAATTTTCCATTTTCTTCCAACCATTAAGGCCCGTACGGCCTTAATAATGAACGGACCTTGTCCTCAGCACCCATGAAAGGTTTTAAGAATAGAAAGCTTGCAAATAAAAATTCTGTCCGGATGCCTTCAGACTGCACGGCTCGCTTTGTTTTCAGAGCGAGTCTGATCCCCCAGTAAAGGACAGAGTGTGAAGTGCTCTGTTTTTAGAAATGCATTCGTTACTTCCGTAGATCTTAGAAAAACAGCTCTCGCCTTATATATCGTTCTTCTGATTCTCGCTGTGTCTTACAAACCCATAAAGGTTGATTCTATATTAATATGATTTATCATTTTAATCTTACTAAGCTGTATAATTCAGCTGATATATTTACAGTGCTCTAGTCTTGCCCTAATAAATAACATATACATCCTGTACAATATATTGCAACACTGTAAAAACCTAATATAAGAGATACTCAGACCAAAAATATGATGGGGGATTGTTTTCCTGCTAGACAAGTGTTAAATACAAGAGCATCCAGTGTTGTCAAGAGACTGTCGCCAAGGGATGGCAGATGAAGATGATGGGCAGCTCAGTGGTCCAATGAGCTAGTTGAGGTGTTCCGGGAAAAGATGATCCTTCCAGAATTTCTTGAAGTCAATTTTTTTTTGTGCTCGTTAATAGACTCATTTTATTTTAAATGCCAAGATTTTTTTTCTCACAAAGGCCTCAGTCTTGGTTATATGTTATATGTGATTGACATCATAAGGGTTTCATATATAACTCCAACCTCGGTGTGTGTTTGTGTGTGTTTACATGCCTTAAAGTGACTGTTAATTAGTGTACCATCAGAGTATCATCATAACGTGGGTAAGAAGTCAAGGAACATTTATTTATTGACAAGAAAAAAACAACTTACCTTAGATAAATGTAACAGGGAAACTGCTTACCAAAATGATATTTTTGTATCTCATTCTCTTTCACATGGACTCCAACTTATCCAATTTGCGTATACAGTGATTGGATTATTTATATTAATAAGCAATATTTTTCTGTAATTTTTGGATGAAATTGCATTGAATGGGAGGGTTGGGAAATGTTCTGTAAGACCAGTGCAAACATTTTAGCTACGCGTGCTCTCTCTGCCCCTCCCCCCCACCTAGTTGTATTTGTGACAACACAGAAGGGTATCAATAGAAGGACGTCTGTCTTTGCCATGTTCTGTATCTGGAACATCCATCTGGAGTCTATCCATCCATTTTTTGAAACCACTTAGCCTATTCAGGGTCATGGGGGGTCCAGAGCCTATCTTGGAGCCTATGGGTGCAAGGTAGGGAACAACCCAGAATGGGGTGCTAACCCATTCCAGGACACACACACACACACACACACACACCCCACTATCTAAATTAGGGACCTTCCATTCATTTCTATGGGAAAAACCCTAATCCCAGTCATGACACCCGTAACCCCTACCCAGCCCTAACCTTAATCAAAAGTAACCAAACAAAATACACCTTTTGGCATTTTAGCTTTTTTGATTGCATTCACAGATTTTTATATAATTGAGCTTATCCGAATGGGAAACTAAGAAATGTCCCCAAAGGTAAAGACGTTTCATCGCACTCTGGTCCCCAAATGTGATCTATGCAAACACACTTACATAATGTTTGGTAAGTCTCATGATTTTGAGGGGGAAACCAGAATACCTGGAGGAAACCCCATGATGACACGGGGAGAACATGCAAACTCCACCCACACAGAGCCATAGCAGAGACTCGAACCCTGGTCCCATTTTTTAATTTAATTTTATTTTTTCTGGATCTACTGTCCGTTAAGAAAGGCTTAATGCGTGACTTGCAGTGCATTAAGCGGCTTGTATCATTTATAACATTTGTCTTAGATCTAAAGAGATTACTGTCACTATTACAAGCTGAAAAGCCATGTATTTCAGAACTGCTTTCTTATGCCAGTGATTAAACATTTCCATGTAGTTTCTGTTAATTAAAAATAATTGGAATTTTATGTGATGTTAGTTAGAATTAAAGATTATAATAGTTCATTGATTCACTGCTGTGATTTGCCTGGCTAGCGCAACGTGTGTGGTTATAGAAAATTACAAAATCAACTTGACCATTGAGATTTAAGAATTCACCAGTCCCGTGGTATAGTGGTTTTAGTTTATATAACCTTCTTAATTTCACACAAAGTGAGTCAGTATTTCTAATAGTCTCATCTCTTGGAGCTGACTTGACATGTGTCCACCCACTTCTTGTCAGGCCTGTTCTGCGTTGCTGCTGCCATCGATTATTTAAACACTGCATGGCTCAGATGGCAGGAGTTAGAGGAGGTTCGCTTTTGTAACACCTGACCAGGACCAACAGCACTGTGCGGGGTATTGTCAAGGCAGATGTTAAGGTTGCTTGCAACTCCTTGTAAACAAATGATAGTTGATGCCTCTGGAGTTCTTTCATTATACACCGATCAGAAGGGGCAGGAGTAAGGATCTGAGTGACTCAGACGAGGGCCAAGGTCTGATGGCTAAATGCCTGAGTTGAGTGTCTCCAAATCAGCAGGTTTTGTGGGGTGTTCCTGGTATGTCGTGGTCAGTACCTACCAAAAGTGATCCACATCCAAAAGGTGAAGGGGGGGGGGGGATCCTGGGTGCCCAAGGCTCACTGATGCATGTGGGGGCCGAAGGATCGCCCGCCTGGTCCGATCGCACAGGAGAGCTACTGTAGCACAAGTTGC